>JARKIC010002014.1:0-82115 GCA_029378375.1 Mycena olivaceomarginata | reverse complement strand
GGCTCCCGCACTTGGTGGGTCGTCTTCATTGGCCGCGAACCCGGCCTCTACACCACCATGTATGTTTTTCTGTTTTCCCGTCCTCACCGGATGTCCTTGCTCATTTTTTGCCGTCTTAGCGAGGAAGTGGACAGGCAGATCAAAGGCTACCCCAACCAGCAGTACCGCCGCAAGCACGACAAGAAGGAGGCTCTCATGGCTTATGCCCAGAGGTGGCAGGACGGTGGCGTGGAGAAGTAGGTTGAGTTGACCGAGGACTAGAGTAGCCCTGCTCTATCTTTTTAACATAGTGTTCTACTCCCTGCGTGCCCTTAATGTCATGCAGTCTTCGCCCCTCTTTCTTTTGGGAAACAAAGATCTCTGGGACTTGATCCTGGGTTCGCCCCATCTATTCGATTGGTACGTCTCTATTGGAATGTTGTCTGGAACTGCACGCACGACTTCTAGTTCCGATCTGTATCACCTCCATTAGCAAAACGACCGATGAAAACTGGCAATCACACCCGATTGATGGTTGGTCCCAATTGTGACAAGGACTTGGCGGCAAGGACTTGCGCAGGTGCGGGGATTTTGGGGTCGTTCTTGAGGTGTCCGACGAGTTACTAGCCCGCAGCTCAACTGTGTGCAAATAGCCCGAACGAGAATAAAACAGGTGATACGTACCCATTAGACGCGAGTTGATTTTGGCACACCTCGTTCACACTATAAACACGCTCGAAAACGGAATCAGCGGAATGAACGACGAGCACTCACTCTGGCGTCGGGTCGAAAGCAGAGGAGGGGTCCACACGTCCGGGGTCAGATCCAAGTCGGGTTCCTCCCAGGAGTCGCCTAAGGGTTGATCACTCTTGCGTTTCGGGGCAGGATCCCACCGCCGACGCGCGAGCTTCTTGGCTGCACTGGATACCAGCTGAAGTTCATCCCTGAGTGGCAGTGGAAAAACCAGAAACACACCGTTGCTCGGCCGCTTTGACTCTCTTTTTCTCCTTGACTTCAGGATGCCTCTCATAGTACCGAGCAGAGGCGGCCTTCTACTGGTCCCGTTTGTTTTGGACCACACGTGCTTTCAATCTTGTTCCTGCTCCTTACTCGTTACGAGGAGATTGGTTGAAGACAGAAGGAGAGCACGCACTTTGATTCAGTGCATTTGAGGTCATACGCTGCGCGCCGAAGTTCATACTCAGCCCATTCCGGCTGACACCGGTGTTCGTCCTCAGAGTTGTATTGCTGTTCATCCTGTGCACTTTCGACGTCAGAAGACATAGATGATGACATGGGAAGCAGAAGCGAAGGTGAATGCACAGCGTTGGCTGACCTGTTTTGGATGCGATCACAACTTCTGCCCTACCTCTCAATTGCTCACTGCGCTGGCTATGACCTCGCCTAAGTCTCAAATTTTTACGGTGAAAATCGGAGGAATACCCGCAAGGCGCACACCCTTTGTTTTTCGAAAACTGTTAAGTTCATGGTGAGGTGTGGACCAATCGTCAAAATCCTCATACTCGTTTCTCGGAACCTGAAGGCATCCCTGCCTTCTAGGAGACGGCTTGAGCTCGTGGGTCCAAATCTATATTCAGAACCTCTGTGAGTGAAATATTGGAGATGGAGGAAATGCAACGGAGGAATCCTCATACTTTTTTACGAAACACCTGGTCAGACCTATCTTGTCTTCCCGAGTTCGAATATATAATTCGATTTTATGTGCACTGAGGTGGTGAGGGACCTGAGACGAAAAGTTGGGCGCACTTACAGAGATGTCAAGATGCAACCACTTTAGGAAGTGAGATCAAACTACTCAACTTCTCAATCTCGTCTTGCACTCGTATCAACCTCGATTTCTCCAATTTTTGGTCCAAGGCAGCATGGGATATGAAACTCTCAGGATCCGTCAAAACTGCATTCTGTGGACCCATCTCTTGTCGTTGTTTGTGCGATTACGCAGCAGTACATAAAGTGTTCGAATAGGTGCACCAACCGAGCTGCTGGGGAATAATTAGTTAGGTTCCTGAGGGCTCACACCACTTGTTTCGTAAAATCTGCGGTGTTCGTGCTGAGATGTCGAGTGATAGTTAGAATCCTCATTTTTTGTTGGAAACCTGAAGTCAGCCTTGCCTGGAGAAAACGGCTTGAGATCCTGAAGTAGAGTCTGGATTCAGACACCGTATAAGTGGTGGCTCAGAGGGAGAAGTGACCAAAAACTGTGTGTGCTCATACATAATTGCCGACATGCTGACCATTGTTTTGGCGATGACTCCCAAATAGGACGTGTGTGTGTACGACGGTGTTCACTTTACCATCAAATATTGATGGTAAAGTGAACACCGTCCCTTTATGCAGGCTCAACCCCGACAGTTGGCCCAATTTTGAGCCTGGGGATTTTTTATCCAATGTGATAGAAGTAGTTCTATAGAACCAAATTGTGGAAAAGATAATAACTAAAGGTACAAAATGTCGCTGAACGATGTGCTCCGAACTAAACCCAAACAACACACTTATCACCCAAATACAACCCAAGTCCTTCCGGAATAAGCGGTGAGGCCTACGGAAATAAGACTAGGATCGGAAATAGGCCGATCAGCGAGCACAAGAGCCAAGATTCAGACGAGTGGTAGTCCCTTTACAGGTCCTAACAAGGTTGAAGGGAAGGTATGTGTTTCCCTTAGGAAGATGAACCTTCACTACAAGATATCACCAGGAATTGACCTGAGCGATAATCGAGCGGTGGAAATAAGATGTTTTAAAAGCTTCGCAGCTTATGAGACAGCAAATGTTGAGAGTGGTGGTGGTGGTGGTGGTGGTGGTGGTGTCGTCCAACGACGTGCAGGAGACCTCAGATAGGTCGACGATATAACAATTCCAAACGATAGCAAGCCCGAAGCTTATTTCCCAAGTCCCGGTGATGATAGCTGATTCCAAAACACAATTCGATTCCCAGATGATAGATAGCCTCAATCACGTCCAAGACGTTTCCAATACCCTATTCCGTATTCCAACTTAAGGTTTCCCGATGTTAAAGTCCAACGACGATACACACTGAGCCAACCCCAGAAATAGCCCAATTGCAAGCGTTCAGCCTACTAATACATGGGTGATTCTGTGCCCTACTCGAGATAATGTCCTGACTACTTATACAAACCCCAAAATCATATGCAAGTCCAAGAACGAAATAGAAATTAGTAAAATGGCCCGAGTTCCCCTTCCTCAGCCGTTTATCCGTCGGAAGGGCTCCCGCGAGCGTATTGCCATTGGTTGGTGAACAGGGTGATCGTGATGTCCGCTCGAGCGGCGTTGGTCAGCCTAGGGGTTTGAAACCCTCAGTCTCTTGGCTGACTGATACCGAGTCGTTCATCCTATTTCCCGCCGTCCCTGGTCCTCTCCCGCCTTCGCTGGCCATCGGGTAATATTCCCCTGGTCTCCAGCTCCTCGTAGATACCCCTAGTGAGACTCGTCCCAGAAAGGGATCTTATTTCCCCAACTCCGTCTGCTCGGAATAAGAACAATCCCATCAGATCTCCTTAGCCGACCTTCGCTAGTCCCGGAACTTCACCGGAACGTATATCCCCGGGCCTTGACGTCTATCACATAGAAGGTGCACGGCCTATTGGGTGCAGGAAATAAGACTATTCCCGCATGCCCTTGTTATCAGTATGTCCAGCCTTATTCCATCGTGTGGGAATAAGACCAGAAATAGTCTCTAAGAGGTTTGTGGGCTACACATTCCTCTACAGTTTTCGAGGCGAGCACTGTCAGTCCGCAGGGTAGTTCCCTACCCCTTGTACTCGTTACTCTTGATCACAACCCATCTGGGCTATACCGAGACCGTATACCAGTCCTTAGAAATAAGCCTATACTGTAATCCGACTATTCCTGAACGCGCAAAATGTGCGGTGTTTAGGTATAGACGGATTCCAGACAGTTCATCGCATCAGAATTACCTCAAAACACAATTCCAGCACATTGGGGCTCCTCCAGAATCTCCTGGAATTCAGTCTGTGACATCCGATATATTTCGTGAAATTTTAACTTGCAACGGAGGTGCACGGTTGCTGAGATACAACACATAAGAAGGTTTCCACTCATGTCTGACTCAGCAGCACTGGTGCTGGCAAATCCCGAGGCACCAAGTGTTCTCAATCTCAATTATTCTGCCCTGCCATTTTTACTCTCACCCTTTCTTCAGCAGCTTCTTCCCAAAATGCAAGTTGTTTGTACACAAGTAAGAAGGACAACAGCAAAAAATGGACTACATCCATCAGAGCTTTGCGATGGCGGGCTGAACTTTCCACAACCAACACTCCGGCTCCTCATCATCTATACGCCCAATGTCTTGGAGGGGGCAGGAGAGTGTATGTGCAAACATGTGGTATTTTGCAACAATGAAGTGGTTCGGGTTGGCCAGGTCGTAAGACACAATAGTATGCGATGGCGACCAGATTATCACGGTAATAATCTTGTCCATACCGACGTACCTGGACCTAGATAGGTATCTGGCCATCAAAACAACCAAAAACACATACCGTTCGCCGTGATCCCGATCAATAGTCCCGGCTATCCATCTCTTGACCTCAGTGCCGGACCCGATGCTGGCGGGATCCACTGGCAGGTGCAGCGCAGTCACATCGGGCGGGATTATCATTGGGATAGTGAAGGCGAAAGATGGTGAACCAAGACAAGATCAACATTACCGGAATCATGCCGTTACCAAGTGGCATGAGATCCGAATGCACCCACATGCCGTTGCACTGGGAGCTGTCACCTACCGTATCCGTCTCGGCAAAAACCATCTCGCTGAACGACGAGTCTCCTTATCCTCATCATTCGGATCCCGAGCCCAAGATACATCCAACACCCCCAATCTCCTCGACACGGCAGCCAATTTATACCTCAAAACAGATGAAACTTGCGTGGCTTCCCCTCTGGATCGACAGTGATAGCTGCTTATGTCTCCAGTGTGTGCGACCATGGCAACACCCCATATGAAAAGATGATGTGGTATCTGCACGATCCTGGTCTTTGTGCACTGAAGGAGGCCATCAACCCTTGAATTGCTCTTGATGGAGTGTGATTTGGATACCGATCGTGTGGATGCCTTTTGTCTCGCTCCCTGCTTGCAGAGAAAGGACCAAAGAACACAAGCGAGTGCTTCCATTGATCGAGATTCCTGCTCCTGATTCTGTGTTACCGGCAATACTACTTTTACCGATCGCAATAATTCTCCCCTCTCCCTGATGAGTGATCGTTTAAAATAGCCGTCCAACTTCCGATAGTACAGCTGAAGGGGCTCACTGGTTAGGATCTACTTTGTTTCATTTTGGTTTCGCTAACAATGACTTTGTAGCTGGAGTTGATTCACTTTCAAAGAGCTCAGCCGCGCACACTAACAGAAATTCATCTCAGCTTCCATGGACAATACCAATGAGATCTCCACCCCAATTGGGATCAGAGCAGTGTTGCATACAGCTGGGACAGGTTTGTCAGGGGAACCCCGCTCTTCCGGCCTTTCCGGCTATATCTCCGGCTATCTTTCTGGTTCCCGCTCCGGCTTCCGCTCCGGCTATTCCTCCGGCTAATGCCTCTGGCTTTCCACCCGCCCATTCTCATTGGCACGTGCTATGCGACCAGGCCTGCGATCAAGAGGTGAGCGATCGGAAAGATCCTGTCCTCTGATGTGGCCACGTGCGAGAGATTTGTAAGCACCGATCATTTGTATTTCCAGTGGACACTTGGCAGAAAATGCACCGGATTGGGACGTTGGTGCATGGATGGGCACCGCTGGAGTTAGAAGCGGATTTTATCGCAAAGTCGTAGGCCTCGGAGCATGTGGAACTGGATGGCCGCCTTTGCTGCCGTCGATCGCCGATATTTGTGCCTGCCAAACAATTTCCCAATTTGGGGGTGTGGTGTGTTGTGGGAACGGTTGGCCATGATCGTCCGATCAAGCACCTCTTGCCTGCGATCATTGTAGATACCTCCGGACACGTGCTACTGGGTAGTTACTGATTCGTATATAAGGTTTCGCCTAGCATGGGAATCCTCATCCTTTCTTCTCTTCGGATTCCCCCGCTAGGTGCGTAGTATTCCCGCTCCTGTATTTAGTACCCATATTTATACTTCGGATTCCCCCGCTAGTTTCCGCGCCCTGCGCTGAGCTTAAGGTTGCCCTTACAAGCTTATGGTTCCCTTCGGCGAACAGAATCAGTAGATCTGAGATTGTATGTACTTAGTTGTCAGATGTCATCCAAGTTTAATATCACAAGCAAGGTATTGATTGGTTGTGTTAGGCAAAGGCCTTAACCACGATGGAAAGTAGGTCGGGTTATGTAACCCGACCTACTTTCCATCAGGGATCTGAGATTGTATTTAATTAGTTGGGCGATCAGCAATTGATTGGGACAACATTGTTTTCCTACCACATCCTTCTTTTATTAGCACGATGCCCATACTGTTGCCGATGCCGACAAATTCTGTTTGGCCATAGAGAAGACCGAGGGCAAGTGGTATTTGTCTGCCAGTGGGCTCATGTCGCACAACAGGTGCGAGTCCCGGGACCTGTACTACAATATCTGAATAAGTCACAGCAATGTTATTGCCCCTGCTGATCTGCCAATATACTCCGCACCAAGCCTAGTGAAGATGGCTGAATATTTGTGTGACTGTATTGCATTTGAGGGAGTGTATACGGGGAATGGGTGTTGGTGGCTGATAAGAAATATATTATGTTGTGGATGGCGACTGCAGCATCTACAATACGATGTAAGTCGCTCTAACCTCTTCTCGTTGAACTGTAGGTCACTGACGCTTCTCAGAGCCAATGCCGAAAATGTGTGGAATGCAATGGGAAATCCACAGGGATACATTTATGCAACGCCACATATCGGCGCTGCCCTAGACCATGTTGATCGTGATTCGAGGTAAGATAGGTGACATCCAGATCCATCTAATCACGTGAAGTGTTACTGTGACGTGACAGTAACGTGGAAAAGTGTGAACTTAAATTTTTGGTCTCAAAATATATTTGTGTCTGAGATGCATGCTCTTTGTGATCTGAGCATTTTTTCCAAAAAAGACAATAAACTTTTTTTGAAGATAACTATTGAAAATCTGCTACCACAGAATTGTAGCTACACTCAAGCTCTACATTTCTGTGGTTTTAGTTTGTCTATCAATTGCGTTGGCATCAACTAGTGTAGCTCACAGTCTGTGTCACGCTGTGACATCACGTGATTAGATGGATCTGGATGTCACCTATCTTAGAGGATATTAAGTTAAGTATGTATGCGACACCTCAAACAGTGAGCACGTGGGGATGCTGTGGGCGGTGCTACATGCATGTGGAAACAATGATGTGATCTTGACCTGTACCCGAGGGTAGCGCTCGCTGGGAGCCAACCACTTGGGATGGCTGCATTTTCACTTCCATTTGCAACACCGTCATTAATTCTATGTAAGTAAGCATTTGTTCTGGGATTTGTTGCAGGTGATAATGAATTCATCCAGATCAAATACGAGATCAAATGTGAAATGTGAGGATTGCCTGGAAAATGTGAAGATCCAGAGTGGGTCGTCAGGCACACAAGGCGTTTCGCTCTACCATGGCCTGAGGGCACAAACACAAGGTGTATGCCGACGAGGACGACCTCAACGACGGCAGCTACAGCGACAACTCAGCTGAGGGCTATGTCCCTCCCCCGACCACCAATCGTGTCAGCTACATCCCTCACCAATTGGTCACAGCGATGGCAGCTGGGAGAGCTCGTTCCGGCAGTATTGAACCTGCATGTGCAGCTCGAAATCTGGAAGAAGTGATCAAACCCTGCTGTAAAAGTTCGTTATAACTAAAGGGACAGAGATCATATGCTGGACATGAATCAATCTCACAGTGACTGTTTGAACTTAAAGGCGAGTTGTATTCCCTCTCGAATCAGCAGACTTACAAGCTCCTAAACGGCAACCATTGGCAAGTCAAACAGCCTTGCAGTAGTCGAAGTAATTTGTTGGGGAGAAGATGTGTTTACGTGAAACCTGCTGATGAAAATGTGATGCACACTGTCAGGGGAACCCCCACTCCAGACGCTTCAGACAGTTTCCATCTGGACTGGCTCCAGACACTTCAGATGGTTTTCCGCCCGGTGCTCCAGATACTCCTGCGCTCATCTCCATCCAACCGTCCAACCATCCGGGACATCTGTCTGCTCTCACTGGCATGTGCTTTGCAATCAGGCCCGTGATCACTGTAGATACCTCCAGACACGTGCTACTGGGTAGTAACCAATTAGTATACAGTAGAGTGGGCCAATGCATTATGAGCATTATGCATTAGTAGCACCACTCTATGGTGGTGAGAGCCATTCCGTGGATCTCCGAGGCCGATGCATTATGAGAAATTTTGGCAGGTATGCATTATGAGGTTATGCATTATGACCCTCACTACTGTATTAGGTTTCGCCTAGCATGGGAATCCTCATCCTTTCTTCTCTTCGGATCCCCCCGCTAGGTGCATAGTATTCCTGCTCCTGTATTCTAGTACCTATATTTATAATTCAGATTCCCCCACTAGTTTCCATGCCCTGCGCTGAGCTTAAGGTTGCCCTTACACACCCAAAAGGATTTTGATCACGACATATAGAGTATAAGAACCCGTACCTAAAGGTAGCGGAAATACAGTACAGTAATAGCTTCGCATGAAATATCTTAGCTGTTCTGCACAGAATAAATATCTTTGAGGCCCTACAAAAAAGGATGTTTTTGCTCCTCTTGCACCTTCCAGAACCTGGCCATTCTGGATGTATTACCATGTATTATAAAGCAATATGATAGCCATGTCAATGAACTAAAACTCTTGCCAGTGGGCCCTGGGCATCTAAGCACATCTTGTCCTGCTAGAGCCCAATTCTTCAGAAGTTTGATCCTTTGTTTGGTCAAGCTTGGTTGAAGTGAACACTATGTGGAACATGTGACACTGGTCACTTTGGCTGTATGAAAATTTCATTCCTAAAGAGGCAAAAAATGTGGTTGTACTGCCACCTAGTCTACACATCAAGCCTGCCCCAGAGTTGCCGCCAACTAAGCTATATACATGTTTTGGGGGGGGGGGGGGGGGGGGGGGGGAAAGAATTGACACAGCGGATTCGAACCGGCCCCATTTGCATGGATTACATCATCACTAAATTCATTGGATTAGGCTGTTAAAAGACTTTAAAAATCTAATGGACACAGCCACTATTTCATTACCTCCGATAGACGCACTGATAAATGTATCGCCGACTCAAAAAGCTGGTTCCGATTATGAAAAGAACGAGTTCATAAAGTACTCGTAACAGCACAAATATATCCAAGAAGTTGATTTATTCACAGACAGTATCTAGTACGTACAAACAATGAATTACCATTTTTTTTCAGTTGCAATCTCAGGGAGCTGAAGCATCAATGAGTAGAACAAATAGAGGAGAAATAAACATATACCGCAAACAAATAGCGGTCGGGGCTCAAATCAGACGATAACATGAACCAACTATGTGAGTTTGAGTGCAAGTACATAGGGAATTGGAATACTTCCATCACTCATGGAGCTTCAAGGATGAACCCTAGGCCATTAGCCATGTAGTGGCATAAAATACCGGGGGCCACATGCTAAAGATACATTCTGTCCTTTGAAAATCCAAAAATTCAGTTGAGATGTCGGCGATCTCAGGCACGTTGGAGATCACCAGCCTCAGCGGGGACACATGCATCACCAAATCTGGGTATACATGTGTACTACATGTGTAATATTATAGGTAGGCCTACCAAAAATGCGTCCTTGTTATGTCTGCTGGCTATCTGGAACTTGAAAAGTATTGGAGACATATTCAGAACCGATGTGGGGATTGTTGGACAGTGTGTGAGAGAGATATGATTATTGCTCTGCTCAAGGCTCATAAGTGCAGTCAGTTTGGAGTCGATGGTCTTGAAAAAAAGAAAGAGCTCATCCCGGGACCGCGACTTGCTCCGAGACCTTCAAAAACATGAGCAACATCTAAAAAGTTGATATAAGTGCATTAGAGTGTGTTCGGAATCCAGATCCATATCCATCTGGATATATTTCCTTTTATGCTAGTCGTGAGAATATCCAAAATACAGCGTGATTCGAGCGTGATGACACATCCTTGACACACTGACCAACCATGCTGACTGCACTGACCGACCAACACAATGCCTCCACCTCCTGCAGCCATCCACACCCTCAAGCTACGTCTTGTTGTTGCTGCCACCTATTTCTGGCACATGATCGATCTAGCTGCAATCACGTACACCAGTCCTTTGTATTGGCAACAAGACTAACATACATCTGCCTTGAGTGGGCAAGCCTGAGTGGAGGAACTTGTCGCTAGGCATCCGAGGTGGATAAAAACCGAGATGGGCATGAGGCTCCATGTATTTCTCATCCTCCTAGTGAAACTTCGCACTCTGTTGGGGTTGACAGACTCGAAATATGTCAGCCTGGAGCAGCAGGTCGCTATTTTCCTGTATTCCTGTGTTGTAGGCATGTCCATTTGTCATATTGGCGAATGATTCCAACGGTTCAATGAAACCATCTCAAAGTAAACTTTCCTTGACATTTTGCACTCTGCTCATCATGGTTTCCAAATATTTCAGACGTGTTCTCATCGCACTTTCCTCACCCCCGTTCTACACACACTATGTTCGCCTCCCTTGTGTCAGTGACCCTGTACCCGAGGCAATCACTCATGATCCGAGGTTCTTCCCTTTCTTTGAAGGCGCCATTGGGTCCATGGATGGGACACATATCAATTCTGCACCACCGGCGGCAGATCGGCAAGCATCGCGAAACTGCAAAGGTGATGTATCAATGAATTGTCTGGCTTGTTGTTCGCAAGACATGCACTTTTTGTACATGCTCAGCGGCTGGGAATGGTCGACAGCAGATGCTACACTCTTCCTTGAATATAGGTACTTATAACCCCTTATAAGCCTTTATAAGCATGCCAGCTTGCCTATAAGGTTCAGAAAGCCCCTATCTTGGCTTATAACTCAAAACAGATTTTTGCGACAACTTCCCGCCACTCTATGATCTCTACCTTTTGCTGAAGGGTCGCCGGGAAGAACCAACGCAAGATGAATGGAGATTAGCGAACAGAACAGTTGAGATGACGAAAGAGAAGTGACAGGAGTATCAATCTGCAATCGTCGACGGAAATATGCGTGAGCACATGAAGCGACTGCAGGATGCGGGGATTTGTGATCTTCTTCTGATGCCATACGGTCATCCCATTTGTCGGGACAGGAACTGTGGGACCAGGACCATTTTGAACGTCTTCTCGAGAAGTTCATTGTGGCTATGGATCAACCGTTCACATTAGTCGAAGAGCTGAGTTTGGGAAGCTACTTTAATATGTGCATAAACACACCGGTAGAGTTCTGGAGATACCCGAAGGAAAAGTCAGTCAAGGGCAAAATCATGAAGATGGGCGACAAATTAGAAAAAGAGCTAACTGCAATGTTCGCGGTAAGTGTGTTTCTCACGAATCGCCGACGAAAATGGCGCCTCACTTGTTATAGAAAAATGAATCCAAGTTTGCTCTGTCACTTGACGGCTGGACATCGAGCAATGGATATGCATCCATCGCAATGGTTCTGCACTGGGTTAATAACTCAGGTGATCTGGGTGAGACTCCAATTCGCCCGTTGTTTCTGGTGGCCAATCTCTCTGCATTGTGCAGAGGAATGTTTGATTGATTTCGCTGAGCTTATCGGTAGCCATTCCGGTGAGAACATGGCAGATACAGTTTGGGCAACTCTAAAGAAGTTTGGTCTTTGTAGACGAGTTTGTTTTACCGAGTTCCGTCTGACCGTCCACTGTCAGACGGCTGTCCCGTCCACCGTCCCGTCCCATCAAACGTGATACGTGAGCCTCCGCTACTGTACCGTCTCCGAACCGTCCACTGGACAGCCGTCTTTGGCACCGTCTATCTGCCAGGACGGACGGTGACAATCTCTAGCCGCTTTTGCACAATATATTCCTCGGAGATGACAGGCGACACTCACCCATTTCCGTATTTCATACCTATTTTCCGCTGATCGTTTTTCATTTCTTCTCTTTTATATATATATATCTTTTCGGTTATACTCAGGTACTTGTTGTATTACATTGGTTATACTCATGCACTTGGCCTCTCTTATATATTCTCTGTATGCGAGCCGCCTCCCCTCAGACTTCATATCACTCTTGTGCGTGAGGACTGAGGTGAGTGACTCTTTTTACTTACTTAGGTTCTCTTTCTGACTTGTACTTTAGCTGTTGTTGTCTAGGTGAATATTATCAGACTTCATATCACTTTTATGCGCGAAGACTGAACTGCTATTGTCTAGCTCTCACACACTTTATAGTCTCACTCTTACAGTCTGGGCATCCTTTGTTGGGCCAACATTTAAGCTGGGGCAAAGGTGAGTTGTGCTGATGTGTTGATTTGAGAAGGGTCTGATCACTGAGCGGTGGGCACCCAGTCAACAGTCATCATTCATTTTCTGTGGATCTGACTTGATGGTTCTCACATGGTTCTCACCACATATAAAAAATGATTCACAAACTGATCATTCAGGGAACAATGGCCTCACCAGACAACGGTGAGAGGAAACAAATAAATACAATCTGGACATAAATACAACAGGCATATGGGGAAGGAATTTAGCATGGCATTAGAACAGAGGCAACACCTTCTGAACCCTCCAAATGCACACTTTCAACCTGCTGGATCTCAGATGATCCCATGTTCAACCACTGATCAGGTGCAGTCAAAGTGGTCAAGGCTTCCTGATCACGCTTTTCAGCAGCTGAGAGCCTCACATCAATCTGAGCGACATCTGTGGCCTGCAATGATCGCTCAAACAGTGGCCGGGCTGTCTGCCACAAGGAAATTGCCTTTGAGATATGTCCTTGTTCATTTGCAAGATCTCCTATACGGATCATGCATTGTGCTCGGCTGCGATGGATGTCCATCTGTGTGAATCCTTCCAGTGCCAACATGTACAGATTTTCAGCAGTTTTTCCATCTTTGTTGATAATAAAAACATCTCCCAGACAGAGAAGTGCTTTGTGAAGTGCAAAGTTATCTTTTGTTTTGTAGGCAAATCCCAAGTATGTCACTGGCCATCTGAATTGCCATTCCGACCTTGGCCAAGCTGTGATATCGGCAAGTCTTTCCAAGCAGAATAATTCAACCTCATTGTTTGTCCCCCAGATGGAATGAAGACATTCCTGGAACATGATCTTTGCCAAGTTAAACTTCTTCTCTCTGAGTTCAATCTCGGCCTCAAGCATGTTACAAGATGCAGTGTCTTGGGAACTGGCAAACTTGTTAAACATATCTTTTGCTTGGTTCAACCTGTGATACACGTCCATCAGATGTCCACACATTATGTCAATATGTACAATGTTGAGAAGTGATATTGCATGGGTGTAGGCATCTTGGTCTGGGGAAACAGTTGCAACTATTTGACTGTTGATGCTTCTGGCTTGAGCATATTCTGATTTCAGACGATGGATCTCCCCCTGCTCGACTGCCATTTGGTGGTCAAGAAGCCCCCCAGCCAGGCCGCAAATACCAAGAAGGATTCTACCTCTGGATATGCTGTCCATAGCCTGCAGGAAGTTCCCTAGATATGTGGAGCATAGAGCTCCAATCCCTAGTGCTCTTGCCTCCAGAAACAAATTTGGGGCCAGTTTTAATAGCTGCAGTGCCTTAGCTATATGTGCCTGAGCTGTGCAGTAGTCTCCAGTCCTACATGTGAGTATTGCAATGCTGAGCAAAACATTACACTGCTCGTTGTTATTCAGACACAACATTGACAATTCCAGTGCTTTTTCATAGAATTGCATAGCTTGACGTGTATCAAATCTGCACTGTAGAAAATAAAGCCCTGCTGCATGATAGAATTTGCCTAAGATGTGATCATATGAGACAGATAGTGGCTTACTGAAGAAGTGCACTTACACTCAAGAATAGGGTTGTCAACATGTTCAATCATATTTGGTGCCTGTGTTATGAGTTGCTCCCTATCAAGGCTGGGGTAATAGGCAGATGACTTGAGAGCTTCGATGATGAAATGTAGCTGCAGTTGGGGGTCATCCAGTCCAGGTAAAATAGGTAGAATGCTATCCAGCAACCCTGTATAACCTCGTCCAGTGAGTCTGTAGAATGAATTCAGGGATGATATGCTGTGGATGGTAATCCCCAGATCCGGAGCATGATTGTATAACCCCTGTTGGAGGACTTGATGGAAATTTGCCAGATTCAATGTAATTTTATTGATCACAGGCCTCAGCTGCTCTCCATTATACTTCTGATATAGCTCCAAAAGTGCATAGAACTGCATGCGGAGACATTGTACAAGGGCTAGGGATGGGGGTAGGAACTTTTGGACATATTCTCGTATGGGCATCAGTGACCGAAGCCGCCTGTTGCCGTCTTGGTATGCTATTGATGTGGCCAGCAATACAGTCTTGCAACTGAGAATATTGCGGATTGGAAGTTTGTATTGGACCAGTTCACTATCAGAGAGTCCATCAGGGAGGATTGAGAGAAGGCTCAACAATTCCTTGCTCTCTGATGTGATCCTGGGACTGGAGAGAGAGAGACTGATTGACACATCCATATTGGATTTTCGGTCATACCCCAGAGTCAGCAGAGATGTCCTTTCAGTTTTCCATCTAGTCAACACATTGGAAAGCCCCTCATAGTCAGACAAATGAGCAATGAGGTCCACTGCAAGGGGCATATTATCTGTAAATTGGAGAATTTGCTCCATGTCCTCTTTTATATAAGCATTATCTGTAATATCCATAAAGATTTTCTGTGCAGCTTCAGCTGACAGAGGTTGCAGTGGCAATAAGAATGGGTGAGTCCAGTGGACTTTGCCAGGCCTCTCAGCTCCTCGCATTGTGATCTGGGAGAAATCAGTCAAACAAAAAATGGAACCAGGCCTAGACATACTAAGAGTGCAAGGTGTTTCACCTCTGTAAGGAGTGAAAGGAATTCCTCAGTTCCACCTCGCGACTGGATAGGTTCCCATACTGTCTCCAGATTGTCCAAAACCAGAAGACAAGATGGCTTCTGTGACAAGTACTGGACAACAGGTCTTGTGGGATTGGTTCCTGGGTTCAGCCCAACATGTAGTCCAATGAGGGCTGCAAGTTCCATGCTGGTGGTTGCAGCTTCTGCATTGACAAAAAACCTGTTTTGGAATTTTTCCAAGGTCTGTGGATAGTGCAGGATTGCTTTTGCAAGGCTTGTCTTGCCCATTCCACCTCCTCCAAGAATAGCTATTCTGGGCGACTCCTGGTTGAGCATTTTCATGATGGTCTCCACCTCTGATTGACGACCATAGAAGATCTTGGGCTTTGAAGGCAACATTGAAAATGAGGTTGAACTATAAGGGAAAGATTTAGACACTCAGTTGATCACACAACCAATATTTTACCTATTTTTCGATTCATTCCTACCCTGATAAACCTGACTCCCAATTAGTTGGATGTAACAGCTGTGAACTGTTCACCTACCGACGATCTGTTTGAGTTGGTACTGCTATCAGACAGGGTCTGAATCAGCTCAAACAATTCCTCATGCATGAGCTGGGCTGTTTTCTTCATCACATCAATGTCATTCACCCACAGAGGTCTGGTGGTGACCTAAGAGCAGTCAATCAATGTCTGGCCAGAATATAAAATATATTACACACCTCAAAGACTTCCACAGCCTGGCCCAATCCTGCATGACAATCCCTGAGCAATTTCTGCACTTCATTATTGCGGAACAGATACTTGATCCTGTTCCCATCCTGTTGTCCTTCAAGGAAAGTATATATCTTGTGCAGAGTCCTGGAGAAGCAGGCACTTCGTTAACGGGTGTCACAAAAATGGCCACTGCATACTCCATGAACCTCCCAATGTTATGCAGCATTTCTGGAGACATGGATTCGACTGTTTCAGCCTTGAGATGGAGGTTGATAATTGCATACAGAACTGGATGGATGTTCTCCATGAGTTGAGCACATTCATCCTTGTTCCGTTTCACATTCTATGCCATCCTGTGAGTGCCTCAATTGTTAATGTTCAAGCCTTCTCACCTGAACCATGTCAATCAAGGCCTCAATGGTGTTTGCAATGCACTGAATAAATGGTGGGCCAAATGCATCATTCAGCTCCTTGAGAAGTGTTAGGGCAAGGGTCAAGCAGCCCTTAATATTATTCAGGCGAATTTCTGTGACAGTGGACTGGCGGAGGCATTTTGAGATGAGGATCAAACATGGGGCTTGCATGTTATATGTACCCTCTTGAGGCTGTGTGCTGCATGGGAAATCCATTACCCATCTGACTCAACTGCAAGATTTGTCTGTTCATCAGCACACCCATCTCCAATCCATTCACTTCTGATTCTGATTGTTGTGTCTTCTTATTGACAGGAAACACCCTCACAATATCCTGTTACCTGCCAAACCCAACTGATGACTCTTTCACTCCATATATCAACATCAGCATATTCATCTCTGATTCATCTACTTCTGCTGCCAATCCCACCCTTTCCATCCAATTCATGAGATGAACAGATGCCAAAATAAACAAATGATACTGGCTTATCCATCACATGAGATCCATACCCACACTTGAACCTCCGCTGACCAAGGACATATTAATTACCCTAAGACGTGACAAATCCGGCGCAGTACTGCTGTGAAAATAGGACAGCTTGCAGCCTACATCTATCTCCACCTTGTTTAGATTTGATCCGACGTGATGTCGGTCTCAGGACTCACACGTGCTTCAGCAACAGCTGATGCATCGGCGACCAGCAGTCGTGATGGCCAGTGCTGCTAGGACCCCTGACAATCCCTTTGGAGGCTAGGGCCCGAAATTCCTGAAATCCTCGATTTTTGTCCGGACAGATTTCCTCGAGATTGCGCTGTTTTTGTCGGGACAGGACCTAGCCCAGGCTTCCCAAAAGGGTGATTTTCCGCTCTCACGACCCAAAAAATACCTAAATTTTCTCGTATAAGTATCCTTTCTATTCTTCTATGCGGAATACACAAGTTGAACTTGAATTTGAGGTGAAGAAATTGTTTCCAGCTGAATTTGGTGAAAACTTTCTCCCGGACATCGACCCAAACGTCGACGAGATCTCGAGTTTTTGTCCGGACAGGACCTGGGTTGTCCGGCCTCAAATCGCAGTTTTTGTCCGGCCAGAACCTAGGTTTTCGAGCCAAAATGTCAATTTTTTGTCTGGCACGAGCCTTAGGGTCGAAAGGTATTGTCAGGGGTCCTGTGCTGCTCTACATGTTTCATGAGCAACAGAGAATGTTCCTCCAGGAATAACAAAAAACCTGTTTCTGAAAACTGAGGTGAGTCGGTGATATCGATGGGAGTTCAGCATCGGAACACGGACCAGAAAAGGCCACGTGTCAGATCTTCCACCCTTCCTCACTGACACCATCAGACGGACTCATCTATGCGGTTTGGAGTGTGTTCCATTCACAAATGATGCCCAAGATTTGTCAGGTATCACCCTTTTTATAAAATTGAGCTTTCTGTCCGTCCGAAGCCATATCTCCGTATGGTTAAATTGCACTGCATGACCACAGCACGGCAGATCATCGCTATCAAATCGGCATGGGTGCCATCCGTCCGGCCGGCATGCATGAAAGCAATCATTATATTCAGCCCTGCTCGCATGCCGAGCTGCGAACACTTGATGACTAGCTCATTAAATGAAATGCCGCTTTGTGCGGATCGTTTTTTTGGGGGGAAACTTATTCACTTTATAAACTGTTTGCCCTCCTCGGCTTCGCATGTAATAATCATTAGAGTTGCAATCAGAATCACCGTTTACTTCAGCTGTACCATATTTCTGACTCTGCAGATTGCAGAGCATTTCAAAACAACTTTCTTAGATTGCTCTACAAAAAGTCACAAACAAATAAACTGAGCAAGTGGGAGCCGGCGCGAAGCGCCGGTGACGGCTTGTTTCTTTAATAAAAGTTAACAGAGGGGGATATACCATATTCATCAAAATGGGAAACACTCGAATTGACAATACCTCCCAGAAGCCTGTGGCCATAGGAAGAATCAGCGGAGCGTTGACACTGGCCTTATCCTCGGAAGAAAAAGAACCCGAACGAGGAACACACAGTATTGAGTGCTATCGACTTGATTCAGCCTAGGCCGAGCGAGCTTAAACTTGAGTCTGAATTGTGATTCAGCAAGGTAATCGCCCAACCCAGGGCCGAAGGTTCGAGCCCCAAAAGATTCGAAGAGAAAAAAGGAAGAAAAAGGAAGGGAACTTAGGGATTCACACGATGAAGAACTCAACATGCACCTCGGAGTGGGGGCTCGGCCGGGTTAAACTGAACATCGGTGTGAGTTTTGATAACGGCGGACCCGGGGTGAGGATCATTGACACGATGCTCAGCTGAATTGAAACTGGAGTCAGTTTAGTCTGTGGAAATTGAGCACTGGAGGGGGGCAAAATCATTGTTTGGTCGTTGTATGGCACTGATTTGGGGAATAGGGGTCAACGAGACAACATGATTTATTCTGTTTGCCCACTAACAGCACCAAGCAAATCCTAAACTTCGAGAGAATACTCTAGGGAGATCTTAAATGGGATCAGCCTACTCAGATACCCTAACAGCGACCCATTGTAAGCATGAACCCGGATCCAACCCGTTTGTCTCATTGACCCGTGAAAAACTGTACGATAAGACAGGATATATTACACGGCACAGTCCGAATAACGAACACCGCTTTCCGGAGGATGGTTCCCAGTGTACAAAGCAAGCTAAATTACACCTTGCCCCCGGCAAGCTCGGAGTTGACGCTGACATTGAACTGCCTACGCCCTGCCGTAGAGCCCAGACGACGCATGAAGGTAAACAAACACCACCATCACAACAATGCCTCTTCACGCAATAAGTTCAAAGGTTTGCGGATGGAAATTTAAATGGGCTTGCCAATGAGAATAATGCTCAAATAATCTCCGTAATGCGCATGTGGGCGTGAATCAGCGGCATGCGCTTCCAGGTCGGAAGCAACCTCGGTGCCATGCTTTCGGTATACCTGTGGCGGAGTCGGATATGGTGCTCCGGACTGCGAGGAAGAATCACAGAGGAAACACAATAAATTGACCCGAGTTCGTCTTTGCCTTATGGATGTTCATCGGTCAGGGGAAGCATTATTTGTATGGAAGCAAAAGCACACATTCCCGGCTCACTTGTGGACTAATTTGGCCGAAACAGTTGAGGACTTGAACCCCCGGCGCAGATACGCATTGACAGTGATGTATAACAGGCGGCGCTGCTCGACGTCCTACGGATCCGCTCTGTGGTCATTTACAAAGATTATCACACCCAACAAGAAGAGGCTTATCTGCGTGGGCCTTGCATGCTCATCGGCGCAAGGGTGACAATTATCACGTTCCTGGCTCATCTGTTGAAGGCACGAAACAGCCCGAAGGGAACTCGGAAGTTGGTACCATGGGCCATGGGGGACCTGAACCCTCGCCGCGCTGATACACTGTCCAAGTTATAGCTGCTGCGCCGCGTCCTACGGATCCTTTGCCTAGCGGTTTCAGGCTGTGCCTGCAAGGACGAGGAGGATGATTGACAGTAATGATAGCGGGGCGTTTGGCGAAAAATGCAGATACTCAGCCGAATGTTGTTCGCTCGGACAGCTTGTTATTGGCAAGGAATACCGTTGCCTAGGAGCATCAACCGTTGGATTGGCAGTGCAGTAGAAATAGAAGACTATCCTTGCGAAGGGACGCAATTGGAAGCCGGGATGAATATAAAACATGATGAACGTGCCTATAGGGAGTCGAAACCCTTGCCATAATTTGTAATCTGACCTGCGCGGCATTTAGACTGTTCGGTGCTTAGTTCGTGTGCTGAGCTTGAGGCGAAGAACGGAACGCACCGGGTCCAAACTGTCCGAAGAATGAAATCGGACGGGTGCGGCGCAACCCATCCAAGACATTTCAAATACAAACTTTGCTTGGAGGCCGAACCAAGAACTGATGCTGAAGAGGAATTGTAATCACTGAGCAATCCGAGACGTAGGACCGAGAAAGCAAGGATGGTCCAGAAGCAGATCAAGAAACAAGTGGACGGCTTCCTCAGGTTCGGCCGGAGGTATACTTCGAGATTCAGCCGGTGGAAGGGAGGGGATAGAGAGCATCGGCGACTCGCAAACATAAAGCTCAACTGGCAGATAGACTGGACAAGTAGAGATAGAGACAAATGGATGAATGAATAAGTGGAGCAAAGACACGTTCAAGGATTGAGGCAGCGTATCCATCATCCAGAACCGGACACCCGAAGCGCTAGCAGAATGAGTCTGAGCCCAAGTCGTGCATGAGCAGCGAAGGAGGAATGACAAGGCACACACTTGGACCGAGCGCGACCGTGTAGATCAAGTGAACACCAACAATGGACGGCAGCATCTCAGCCCGCACTGGGACCGCTCAAATTGCTCAATGGCCACAATTGAAGATCGGAATCTATCGGAATGTTGCTACGGAGCTGCGGGCCGTCTGTAGTGCTGGCCAAAAATATGATACGGAAAAATTAATTTTGAATATATCCAAATATGCATGGATACGATACGGCCTGGCAGGCTTCCGTTGAATATGAATACGCCAGAATATGAATACGATAAAATATGAAAATATTATGATGATACGCACCCGAGTATATTCAAATATATTTGAATACGAAAAGTTGTTGGTTTTGCCACTATGGCTGTCACCCGGCACAACTCGGAACAGCATAATTCACCAGCCGTCCTATTAAAGTGATACATATGCCGAGGGCAACTACCCCAAGCACGGAATCTGCCGCCTGCCAGACCTCTCCGCCTCCATTGACGGCATCAAAATTCAGTGATGTTGACATGAAACTGCTTGTCCGCAAAATTTTCATTCCCAAGCACATTCAGCTTCAAAATATTCAAAGAAAGCTCACTATAACATGTATTGGGATATCCAAAACATTGTTCAGCACGGTTGGGTGGGTCTTCATTGCCCAAAGTTGAGTGGCTGAATATATTTGAATATATTCATATTATATCATATTGTATCATATTCGTATTCATGCTGGTGAGTACAAATACGATACGGACCCTTGTGGGTGAATACAATACAAATTTGAATATGATACGCCAAATTCATATTCATATCATATTTTGGCCAGCACTAGCCATCTGTGTCGGCGTCTCTTCGCCCATATATACGAGGAGTCACTGCATGTAGGGAATCGAATCCTGCGGCTTGCCTAGTACGCCAGCTGAATGAATTCGCGCGAGTTGTTGCCTCAAGTGACATGCCGTGCACGTAAGGTTGGTCACGGGTATGCGGGTTGAAGGCGGATGGAGGAAGGTCTCTGAACGATGGTGGTGGTGATGGTAGCCCGAAGGTATTCGTACGCTCGTGTAATGGGGTATATGACATGTCTTGGATGGTATTATGGAATAGGTATAGGTTATGGAAGGTATCTAACGCGTCGACGCTGGAGCTCGACGTGTCGTGGTGGAGGTAGAGGAAGAAAGGTGCCTGTCATCCAACGGATCACTTCCATTCCCAATCCATCCACATTTGTAAGCATCCATCCACATCCATCCACGGATCACGCCGTCCAAGTCAGGCCCTACTTGAAACCATCACATTTAAGGAGGCACCGTGGAACAGCATGGCAACGGGATAAAACGCTGCCCCACCCGCTCTCCTCACGCTGCACTCCCGTGTTTTCTCCTACAGTACAATGCGTTTCACCGCCCTCATCATTGTTCTCTTCGCCACTGCTGCCACTGCCGCGAGCATCAATGCGAGATGCAACCCCGGCAAGCAGGACATTTGTGTAAGTTGACAGCGGTCGACAGTGCCTATCCACTGTCACCCTCGATTCTGATTAAATCCCTCCAGATCACAGACCCTACCAACCCGTGCTGCCAGGGATGAACAAATCCCCTCAAACAGAATGTACATAGTCGCGACGCACAGGCCCGAATGTAACCCGCCCCTCCATGTTAGGGACATAGGATTTCAGAGTCGTTTGTGGTGGAAAAATCAATGCAATAATGATGGGTTGTCTTGGTCGGGCGAGTTCTTCGGTTGTCGAATGGTTTGTTCTTTCCTTGAAGACCAGCTTTGGTGCATTACCATCCAAAAAAAACCTGGAGCTCGAAAAGTGCCCACAGACTTTCTTGGACTCAGTCGTCCGTTCCTTGTCTAGACAAGCTCGGGGTAGGATCACTAAGTTGAGGACACCACACTGGAATGCGAAAAATTTAATCAGAAACATGCGGTGTTGGCCTGAAGAGAGGAAGGATCAATGCAAGGTCAAATTCATTTAACGTACCACATCTATGTCGCGAAGGTTTTGCGAGGCGGTAGACTGCGAGGTACGCTGCACTTAGGTCAGATAGTGTCGTTTCGTACAAATAGAAGATGACCCAGCGAGAGCTTTGACTCTTTGTTGCGGAAAGCTGAGACGCTGAACTAGACAACAGAGCATTCAACCTGAATTCAATTAGAGTGTCGACTGCTCACCAGAGGCATGGGTGGCTAGAAAATCATAAACGGAAGAAGTAAAGCGAGGAGGTCCCGGATGCGGGAGCTTCCTTTGAATCCGTTCAAAACGGGTTACAATAAGTAGCATTAAGAATCATCTGTGATGAATCAGCCTTGTGCTTGCACGCGACTGGGTGATATTACTTGCACGTTGGAGTGCCTTACGACTCAAAGATGGAACTTGAGCTTGAACGAGTGAGAATGAAAACCTGGGGCAGTAAGCACGATAGAACAATAAAGAAGACGAATGATTCAGGCGGAAGCAAAAGTCTGGAAGAGCAGACAAGCATTTAGAATCAGGACAAGGGACTGGTCAGCTGCTTCGCGGCCTCCCATACCCTTATATATGTTTACCAAAGGCATAGGCTGCACTTGTATTAAACTGAGTTGAGTCTGGACTCCCTTTCACTTCAGTGCCAAACTTGGCTACAAATAACACAGAGGTACAACTTCGAATTTCTGATTCCCTTTGTCTACCTCTGAGTCTTTCAAAGTCTGCTAAGGTTTCTGCCTCTGTACATCTCTCTTCTCTAACAAACCCAAGGTTTTAAACACCATCTTCAGAAACTTGAAGTTCCACCGAGCGCACTATGGAAGTTGCGTGCCTCGCCGCGGCCGCCTTTATTCTAACGTGGTGAGAGCCATCTGTCAATATTAGCGCCAGGGCAGTGTCTGTCAAAGTTTGTTGGAAGGGTGACGTCGACTGCCGAGAATGCCGAATGATCATTCACAGTGAGCCGGTGAAAAATATCGGCAACAATCAAGGGCGGAGAGCAGCCTCGATGCACGGCATCAGCGGAATTTAAAAGGCTTCAGAAGGACGGACAGGATTAATTTTATAAAGAGGGAGATGAATGAAGGTCAGAATAATGTACACCGGGACATACCGTGAAGTGCATCGATGGAAAAGAAAAGAAAAGAAGGATCACAAAGGAATAAAGGAAAGGTGCTCGAGGGAAGGTGAACAATGAAAGGGCGCAGAAAGACTAGGATACGATGATCGAAGCCGAAGGACAAGAGGTGAGAGGCACGGGGTGAAACGCGCTGGAATGGCGAAGGCCATGATGTCACAGTTGTTGTATGAGGTACGGCGGTGTAATCGGTCGGTGCGCTCTGGGAATGGTAGATGAATACCCTGCCCTGGTCGATGATTGTCCAGGGGACAAGAATTTTTCATCTGTCAGGCCGCAAACATCAACAACCAACAGCACGATGGAAGCTTCATGAAAAACTCAGTGTCGTAGGCGAATTCGGGAAGAACCCGGAATGAAGGATCGGGATTATTGCAATGATTCACTGGAGGATTTACCGAGCGGTGGCTTTCTCTCGTGGAGTCAAGAATCACATTCATTTCGTACACGGATCTATGAAAGGCATCAAGCTGTGATATAAAACTGGTATGGAGATACGAGACAGGAGGCTGCGCTGCTACTGGCATGTGGAGGGCGGTGCGAGTCGTACGGGGGTCAGCGCGCCGGCGCGATGTGGAGCGCGTAGCTGTCGGAGGGTTACGTTGCAAACACGCGTCCAAGGATGGGGTCGTGGGTCATATATTGCTGTGCTGCGGATGCTGTGCTGCCTATGGGCGAGTGCGGCTTCAGGGGCGTCGAAGATGATACAGGGGGACGAGGGAGGGAGGAGGGTGGTGAGGGACATGTGGAAAATACGGTAGCCGAGCCGTGCAGATATCGATGTGACGCCCAAGCGAGCAGGACGAAAGAGGGGGAGCGGCAGTGTGGTGAGCGAGGTGTGTGGCGATGACCGTAGTCGTGCGCGTCGTACTGGGCGCGGCGCTGCAAACGGGGATGGTGGAGAGAGGGAGAAAGGTGGGGGGAAGAATGGATGTGGGGGCAGCATGCACTGCACATGGAGACGGAGACACGAATTGCGCCCGATGCGCAACAGCGCGGTGTCGAGTGCGTGGGTTAATACGGAGTCGGCAACGCCTGGGTGTGGGTGCAGCGAACGGGAGGGCGCGAAGAATGCGGGATGCGGCACGGGTATGTCGTAGAGGGCATATGGACGGTGGCGAGTGGTCTGGGTGGTCGCGGGTGAGTCGGATGCGTCGCTCGAGCGAAGAAGCGACCGAAGTCGAGGAAGGGCCTGTGTAGACGCGATGCGCAGAGATGTGGACGGGGTGGGCGCTGTAAGGGCTCTGGTGGCAAAGAGCGGTGTCATGGACGAGGGGCAAGAGCCTTTGTACTGCTAGATGGGGAGAAGAGAGTTAGGATTGGGGAACGAAAGACGGAAAACGAGGAACGGTGGAGTGGGGACAGGGAAAGAAGGGGATGGGAAGAAGGAGAAGAAGGTGAGGAGATGGGCAAAAAAACGACTGTTAGACGTACCCCTCCCAAATCTCCACTCCTCATCGTCTTGTGTTGCGAAAAGAGGTGAGGTCGACACACAGAATGTCGTTAGGGAAGAGGGAGAATGTACTAGGGCGCGCGTCGATTTGTTATTGGGAAGCACGAGCAGGTGAGCAAGGAAAGGCGGTAAGGCATAGACGAACGGGGCGGCTTTGCAGAAGTAGTAAATTAGGAAGGCTAGAGGGTATTCAGTGGAGACGCTGAGTTAGGCGCATTTGCAGAAGAAAGAGGAACGCCGTGCGGATAGGCTACGGAGAACGCGCATGAGGGTGCCGGCGATGCTGGCTTGCCTTGTCATCGACGGGGCCTGGAAGTTGAAGGAGGGCGGCGTTAGGCTAGAGCGGATAGCGCCAGTCAATGTCCAGTCTTCGGGCGGGCGGTCGAGCAGTGAGTCGTCATGGCGGTGGTGTGAGTCAAGGCGTGGCATCGGCGGTGACGCGGAGCCGGCGGCATTGATGGCGATATGCGCACAAACAAACGCGTCGCGTGGGGTTGGCAGGAGGCTTAGGGGTGGGCGGGAGCAAGGTAGTTTACAGGTGTGTCGCGTACGACGTGTAACGAACAGCCGAAGAGCTCGGAGGAGCGGGAAGCGCGGGAAAAGGGACCGGCACTCGGAAAAATGCGGCGGCGTTGTTTGGAGAGGGGCGGGCGAGCGGCGCCGAACGCCGTGGCCCGTGGGAGCGGGGCTCATCGGGAGAGGCCGGAGTTGTGTGGGGATTGGCGGCGTCACGGCCGGGGTGAATCGGGTGCGGGTGGGAGGATTCAAAGGAAGTGGGAACGGGACTGGCCAGGTGTGGGCGATGTGGGCTGTCGTAGTGGGAGGGAGTGCCGGGGAGTGGCCGGGGAGTGGCCGGGAATGGGCGGTGTGGGAACGCCTCCCAGTCCACCCCGCAGGCAAAACGGAAGATTACCATGACTGCAAACATGGTCCAATAACAACTCCAATAACAACCCCGGTGCCCAGCTTCATGTTGCCACCGGTGGGCTTATTAATACTGATTTAATTGTGGAGGTGCGGGACATGCACTCTATCCTTCAGAAACAGTTTACGAGGCCCTCAAACACTTTCCTCCCGCAAGTTCCAGGTAAAGCTGAAGATCTGCGGGTGCCGGGCTTTGACTCAACTGATTCTGATAGGCTCTTCCCAACACTGATTGACACCGACACGCGTGTACATTTCGCGCCACTGACGTGTGATAGATATTCTATACAGCGAGGTACGAGCTTGGTTCGTATAGAGTGTCTGTCTACGAGAGACTAGATAGATATGCTGCTAATTCAAATTGATCCATCTGTCCTGCCAGGCTCCTGTGAGAAAGTCGACAGGCACACGAAAGGTCGCGCTGAGCAGAGATATGTATAGCAGCCCGGTACGGGGGTACAGAGTGCGATGGGGGATAAAAGCTAGTGTATTTGACTGGGTTTAGATATATACTATCTTTACCCCACCTTTGCAACACGGTTTTGATGGCGCCTTGTTGGGCATGGTGTGGGCGTTCTCTTGCGAGAATGGGCTTCGGCATTTTCACAGTACAACCATTAGCATGTTAAAATGTTGAATCCCAAGTGGCTTAATTTTTGAGATAGAATTGAAGTCGTAGTAAGGCCCCGATTCATGTCCCCACCTTTGCAAAAATATTTGCCTGCCAATTTGGCGGCAATCAAACCCATCAAAAACCTACTCGCGATTTTCTGCTGGGCTCATATGGAGCTCTTGGCCTCTATAAAGTATCTGGCAAGCTCCATAGATCTAATTTACATCTCAGAAATTTATCGCAGTGGAAATGGTGCAAAACTGAAGTTGCCAGATCAAAATTTTGCAAAGGTAGGGACTTTTGCAAAGGTGGGGTAAAGATAGTAGTAGACGTAACTAGGGATCGGGGATGCGCAGTAAAAGCGACGTATAGGAGAGAGTCCAAGGCGACGGCGCGTGACAGGCCATTTCCAACTACAAACAACCGAGGTACGAGGTAAGTTATGTTTGTAGCATCTGTCTACGAGAGACTAATTTCCAACAGCTCCGACTTCTCCTTGTTAGTCCGGATATTGGTTTTGCCTCCAGGGTTCAGGCGGAACATTCGCGGACCAACAACCGCTTGTACGTGTACTTGTGCGCTGGAGTCCTACTCAGGACTGCCAGCCGTATTAAGCACACAGGCGCCCAGGCTACTAAAGACCCGCGCATCTATGTAGATTCAGAAGTAGAAGCCGCTGCCGCCGCTCCGGCTGCGTGAATTCGCATTCCGGGTCCTATAAAGTTATTTTAAAACCACGTCAGGAACCCTCACTCATCTGCCATAAAGTAGAGGGGGAGGCGCTGGACGGCAGGCACCTCTCATTGCTCAGACGGTGAGGGACAGAGACGACCACTAAACGCACCGATTTTTTATAACTTCTTGGATTCCATTCGCCAGCCAACGTGCATGGCCGGGGATATCTTTGGTTTTGAGTGAGTATACCGGACAGGCATCGACTTCGCCGTAAGCAACTCACGTAACGGATTCAGGAATCCACACTGCGCCTCTCAAGCGCCTCTCGCCCGCAACAGATTGAAATGAAACGTTTGATTTCTCGTTAATGTCCTCAAAATGACCCACTTCTGTGATAGAAACGGAAGGTTTAGGAGCGTTGATTGTTGCGCATTCTTAAAGAGTTTGTCATCAGTCGCTGGGAACCACTGGGAACCACCCGGTGGCTCGTTGGACCTGTAAAACCGGATGGCTCCACGACATTTCCCCTTGAGAGCCACCTAGCAATGATGTACCAAAACCCATTTTCTGCTCGTTTTACGCCTTTATCCACGCTGAAACGAACTGATAATTTATGAGGACTAAGTAATAATACCTACCAACATAAATATTAAAAAAGGTCTCGTGGTTATGACAACCGCCCCGCCTGACGAGCCACCAGGGGGCTACCAGAGCCTCATCACGGGCTCTCTTATATAGCCATGGGTTTCATGGCTATTTTCGAACTTTTGACTTACTTCCCCATGAGAAGGCAGATAGTACGCTGATCCTCCCCTGCTTATCTTCCCACTGGAGTCGATCAGAGATGTTTGTCAAATGTCTGTTGGTAATGCTTCTACCCCGTATGATTAACTCTTCATGATTGAGACGACCGTGCGGCAGAAGCAGCTACGGAGTAGTTGCAAAAGAAGGAGTGCAGAGTGGAGAATGGTCACCACGGGAGATGATCAGCGGGTATGGCAGTTGTTTCGAAGGTGTCGATCTGTCGAACAACTTTTGGTGTATCTATGGGCAGAATCAACCGAAGGGTGATGGAGCGGGAGGTTCAATTCCAGCGCTGAAATTTAACGATTGCGAGTAGGAAGGCATTAGATTCAACCATTAAAGCCAGAACTGATAACCCTGCATAAAGTTCAGGTCAATGGTCCTGTCCGAAATTTAGGAAGAGCATCGGCGGCCGTCCGTGCATAATTAGATTAATCAGATGCCCATAGATAGTCGGGAGCCATTTTCACAGGAACCCTATTCCTCGCATGGTTGAAAGAAACTTCTCGAGTGTTCCGTTCATGCCTCGGTTCCTGGGACAGATGAGTATCACTGACGGAAACTAAAATATTATGAGAGGGTAGTGTTGAGTATAAAAAACGTTGGTGCAATGTTTACCTGTCCTCGCATTCCTGGCCACTTCATTTAACAACTGCCTATTCATCCTAGTCCTGAATATGGACACAATCCCCGAGATAAACTTTTCTTTCCCTCCAGGACTCAAGGAAGCATATATTGCGTACGTGTCCCATCTGCCTTAGGCGGGTCCCTTAGCCAACCAAAAGTATAGTGTTTTCCTCGAATCCATCATCTATGGTAAATCTCTCCCTTTCCGACTTTGACTAAAACTCTGAAACGATTTAATTCTCAGGTGCCTATCTGCCCGTTTTCCTCGAGTGCATCATCGTCTTGGGAAGGAAAAAGCTTGGCAATTCAAATCACGTATACCTGGTGGCCACGACGGTCTCAATGTTTGCCCTCATCAGTGCGGTAAGTTCATCCCAGTAACACATTGGATTTGACTAATTTTTTTTTAGCGTTGCATCTACGAAGTACACGGTTGTATCACTACTTTCGGTACATAATTCTTCGCCGGAAATTTTCCAGAATCCACGCTTACATCGCCTATAAGACAATATCGCTAACCTCTTGGGGAAAGTACAATCATCTGCGTTCATGATTTCGTTGGATTATGCGTTTTTGACTGCAATTGCCGATGCGTTCATCGTTTGTCTTGTGCCTAGCTTTCTTGGACTGAGAATTTACTCATCTTTCTCTAACCTAGGTTTTCCGAACGTTCATTGTCTGGAATAAGAGCTGGGTCGCTATTGCCTTACCAGCAATTTTATATCTCGCCTGCTGCGGTGTGCCGTGTGTACCAAAGATTTTCTCAAACCACTAATTGTGTGGCCCGCAGGAACGAGCATATATTCACTCGTTGTCCTCAAGAGCGTGGGTCCAGAAGGCAACGTAACCGGAGAAAACGTCATCAATCCAGGGGATATATTCCTTATCCTCACCCTCTGCACCAACATTGTTTGCACCGGTACGTTCTTTCACAGGACTCTTTGACGACTTGAACTAACGTCTTATGCGAGGTCTGATCTCATTTCGAATCTTAAGATCGTATCGAAATGTGGCTCCCGTACTCTCGGACTCGAGGCAATCCGAGAGCGTGAGAATTGTTTCCGTTCTCATTGAATCCGGTTGGTGGTCTTTTATCATCCAGGATAACGATGCTGACTGTATTGTTGATTAGCGGCAATCAATACCTTACTTTTAGTAGGATTACTTGTAACTACTCGCCTCAACAGTCTTGTCAGTTACGTCCTCAGCGGTTGTGTGAGTTGCTTTCAGTTGATTTGCATATTCTGGCTTAGCTGTTCTACCAGTCTTCGCCTACGATCGTATGTACTACAGTCTGTTATCCGAGCCCATTACTGATTGAGGACCGACTTTCAACTCCATCCAGGGTCTGGTTGTGAGTCGACTCGATTTTCTGCAGTAACTTCAACTGATGCTGAGAGATAATTAGTTTTCACTTATCATAGTCCGCGTAGGCCGGGGCACGTCATACGACGAGGGTACAAAGAGTACAAGCGTGGGAACTTTCAGCACGCAGCCTCCGAATAATCCGGGTTTCGAATTCAGTTCGCATCGCGGTACGCAATCTGTGACCGGAGGCGAGGTTCGGGTTGGACTTGACTGCGAGCTACGTCAACGGGGGGATGAAGACGACCTCAACTCGTCGAAGTATGGTGAAGTTTCGGTGGTGTGATTCCGAGAGATAGTTTTGGTCACGATATGAACGGATTGGTTGTTTACTTGTATCCCCTCTTATGGACCAGAATAGTCAGAAATGTATTATGGTCAACAGAACAATATACTCTACATATTCACGCGTCTTTGCAACCTCACCTTTCCGTCGCTTTTCCAGCCTTTCTAAGCGGAAAAAGACGAAAAGCCGAACAAGGTCCCTCTCTCTTCTTAGCCTGGCCCGTTTACTTTGTTAAGCTGGAAAAGATGAGAAAGACGAAAAAAGCCGAGTACAAAGATGGTAGAAAAGCTGTATAAAAACATGTATTCCCAGTCCTCTGCAGGTACATACACCAACACAGGTAATCCCATAGCTCACTACCACAGCCAATAAACCCCCATTGCACCGAGTGCACTGGCAGCCTGCAGAACGTTCCAACTGAGGTCTGTAAATATATCAAAAAACATTTGATTCACGCAGACGGGGTGACATACCTGTATAATAATAATGTCGGAAATTTATAAAATTCATGACAAGGTCTTATCGGGCCTTGTAAGGCGGTAAGATCAGCTGGCACAATTAGCGCTTATAAGAAAAGCTAAGACAATAAGATCAAATGCTCTGATAAGATGCCTGATCTTATCATGTCTTATCAGGCCTTCCAAGAAGCGGCCTCCCTTACAACGAAAAAAATTATCTTTGCCATACTGACCACTTGACTATCTGATTCACCCGCACTCCTTTTCTTTGACTTGACTCACTGTGTTCAGACCCCCCCTGCACAGAGGCTTGGTTCAGGTACCTACACAGACCTCTACAGATCGCTCTGTGTAGGTGGCCGGACAGGGTCTGTGTAGCTCTGTATAGCTCTGGGCAGGTCAGTGTATGTCAGTGCATGCCAGCTTAGGTCAGTGTAGGTCATGGTAGGTCTGTGTAGTCATCTCCACAGGATTAAGATACTGTAACAAAAACCGCTGTGGATGTTGAGCTGGCAAGAGAAACTCTGGTCTGTGCAGCTCTGCGGATGTACCTACCCTCACTACACTGACATGTACAGACTCTGCGTAGTTGTCTACGCTTCAGCTACACCCACCTACCTGGACACTGTGTGTAGTCATCTAAACGGGATCTGTGCGGTTACCTACGTGCGAGTTTCCCAGCTTCAAATGTGGTCTTCCATTCGGAGTAATGTAAATCGTATAACATGGAACCAACGGAGTCGGTCACTCAAATACTGGTCTGCAACCTGAAGCCTAGAGTAAGTAAATGCAGGTTTTAGAGCTTTCGCGAGCGAGCAATGGCCATAGTTTGGAACTGAGGACTCGATTCAGTCACGAGAAGTCTGTAAACCACAACCGATACGTGTAAAGGCAGAGACTAGGAGGCTAGATACGTAGTGAGATCACTGAAGGATGAAAAATTAAGTGAAAATCCGAAGGAAGAAAGGCTGAACGCACCTAGAAATTGAGAATTTCTGTCGAGAGTCCGAGTTGCTCTCAATCATCATCATCATCATCATTGCTTGAAACATCAATACATTTCGACTTTTTCGACAGACGGCCGCGTCGGCTCCAGCTGCATGTCACTAGGTACAAATATTTATTCCCATTCCATGTTCGTCCAGTACATTACGAGTCTGACTCCTCAGTGGTACAAAGCACAGTATGGTCTTCAGGTCTCCATGGCCTCCAGGCTACTGCTATGCTTTAGCTTCTCATCATTTGAAGGGTCGAGATCTCGAATCGTTTCGACCGGGCCAGTGAACCAATTTCTCCCCCCGTATTTCGGGAAGAAATAATATCCGAGAGAGAGCATCAGCGTCCCGCCCAGGATAACCACGGTATAATTCATGCTGTGGGAGGTAGGATCCGGAGTGGTGGGAAACATGAAGACAACGATCATGAATATCATGTACATCGAGGCCACGAAAGCGACTGGCGCGCTCATGAGGCCGAGGTTAAACGGCCCGGGCGTCTACAACAATCCTCTGTTATTCGACCTTTGAACATAATAGAGGTAGTCTCTCACGAATTTTTGTCCGCCCACCCATCGAGCAATGATTGGCGTTGCGAAACCGACATATTGGCATACAATGGACATGGTGAAGACGGCACTGATCGCCAATGGTCCCGCAAACGAGAGCAGTCCAAGAATGAGTGCCATAAATGCCAGGAAGATGACTGCGTGCACAGGCGTCTTCGTCCTCGGATTGATGTCATATAATAAACCTGACAGAGGGAAACCCTGGTCCCGCGAAAAGGCGAACAACTGACGCGACCCCGCAATGAGCTGAAGGACAATCTAATTAGGATTTAGCGAAACCGCAGAATGTAGATCGCACATAGTCCATTGCTAAATGGTCTGGTTAGAGAACCTGGTCTAGGGGTTAAGAGATCAGGCTCACCCCCCCATCCACAAAGTCAAAATCATGAATGTCCAGATCGCTAACGTTCCCTGCTTTCCTACGCTGTTGAAGAAAATCTAGCACAGAACACAGAGATTCATCTCGACCCCACACGAGTAAGTAACTTCACTCACAGTCGCCATAGGTTGACCGATAGGATTCCCGATCACTGAATGGAGGTCGTTGCCGATATAAAACGCCAGCACGATGGTGACGACTTCAGACGGTATTAGATGAAAGCCATGGTTAACAATCGTTTTGCTCACTCCATCCCAGAATGCAACTCAGAATTGTTGAAGCCAGCATGGCGAATGGCACAGCGCGCGGAGCGTTTCGCGCTTCCTCGCTGATATGTACGCTCGTATCAAATCCCGCTGGGAGAATGATATTAACACAGAATAACTCGAGAACACAAAGAGAAGAGATGTACCGACTGTCCACGCTGGAGCTAGGAAGCTCATAATGAAGGCATATCCATTTGTCCAACCAGAAGCTGAAGGGGAGCGTATTTTTAGCCAAAGGAAAGCCAAGAAAACGCTGTTTCTCACTGTTTTCAAAGTGTCCGAAGGCAAAAGAAGCCGAATTGTGCAATTCCTTCGGAGTGGCCGCCGGCAGAGTAATAATAACGACTAAGAACACGCTGGTACGAGACGTCAGCAGTCCAAATCAGTGAAAGTTAATTTCCGATTCTACGCACGCAATGTTGAGAAAAATGTAGAAATGTTGTAAACGGGCGATAACTTTCGTTGCCAAACTGCCCATGATAGCATGAGAGACAAGGATGGCACAGAACACGCCACTATCCGAAGACTCAGACTTCTTCGCAAGGTAAAGAGAAGACGGCAACATACTACACCTGAGCGTTTGTTGCAACGAATTGTCCGTCGGACCCGATGTTGGCTGCCGCCATAATTTGTGTCGCGATTCCCCAGTCCCCGCCCGCCATACCGGCGATATATGCTGCGGTATTGACATATCCGATGAGCCACGACATAAGCCTCCGATATTTGGGCGAAGAAAACTTGAACGTCCAGTAATATCTGTGAAATTTAAGGAGACCTTTCGGCAGCAGTTACTGGATACTTGCAGCCCCCCTGCCGTGGGTGCAGCCGATCCTAGCTCTGCCATAGCCAGCGCAACAATGACGAGAAACCAGCAGCATGTGAACCATCCCCAGACCTATCACCGACGGACGGCCAGTGCGTCAGAAAACGCGTCGCAGAGTGACTATAAGCTTAACAGACCATTCCGACCAGTCCTCCATATGGCAACGAGAACAGAAGTACAATCGCGATAGACTGAACGACGCCTATGATACTGAAGGACAACCCGAAGAGTTCCAACCGGGAAAAGTCGCGTTTGAACTCTTGCTTGTAGCCCAGTAGAGCCAGGAGATCCTCGTCATTGAGCGCGACTTGGGGAGGGGCCGCCTGCTCTGCTTTGGACGAATCCATGCAAGGATGAGAGGCCTGCCAAGCGATGACCCACTAACGCCACACATTGCTCTGGTCCAAATTTAACGCTGATGCTCCTTGCAAACGCGCGGTTATCAACGGAAGGATTGGCCAAGATTGGTGAAATGTTCTGGAATGTCAGGCCATTACAGAGATTCGGATCTGGTGGGTTATAGGACGGGGGTTGACGATGATAAGCTCGGTACCAACTATTTCGGAATGCTGCTATACGATGCCTTTCCCCCACCGGCGAATTAATTTTCAGCGGTGCATGGGAGAAACGAAATGGACAACTATCTTCCTCCACTGGCACATACTCGTCGTCGAAGACGAATCGAATGGAAGGAAATGCCTCCCGATAGGAGTCCTCGTGCACGACTCGCCTCTTTTTCTAGGTCGCAGTCGGATTTTGAGATGACTGACGTTAGAAATCCGATTGGATCGGGGTGAAGAAACCGCTCCGTGGATTGGAGATTGCGAAGAGCAGGGACGCGGAAGACTTCGAGGTGGTCCGGCAATGGGACATTGTTCGCAAGGTCGTTCCAGCACAACGACTTCAAGGATGGAAGTCTGATTTCGAGAAGAGGACGATACCCTAAGTGACTGTCGCGGGGATCCAAAATGTACCAAGTTCGGTGCTTGCTTCAGAAATATCTCGGAGTCGCAGAGGGCCATGTGGAGCAACGTCAAGCTCGTCAATTGCGTCCATGGCAAACCGATGTTTTTGGCGGCACTGAGATCAAGGACAGCCGTGCGTAGGATAAGGATAAGGATAGGGATATATTCCTGGAGAGGTCCCAATCCGGAACAAGCAGGCACGAGGGGTGCTTCGCGGATTACAAAATCCCCTAAGACGTCGGAGTCCAGTTCCAAATCTAAATGGCGGAGTTCCGACTCACCCGTAATTCCGTCCGTTCAAGATAACTTGCCCACCGGAGGACACGCTGCAATGGCGGCGCACTAGCAGCCAATAAGGACGCTTGAGGATGCCGAGTGCTTTTGGATGAAGATGATGGCGAAGACGCACCGTGGCATTTCGGGCCTTCCGGAGCAAATTGTTGCCGAGCGGGCCGAGCCGCGAAATGTCACGCTCACGTGAACCACTAACACCTCTCTTCCTTCATGATGGCAAGAGGCCGGGGAGCGGCAGGTCACAAACAGAAATAGAAAATATAAGGTGGCGTTTTGTTGAATTTGCAGACATAAGCTCAATGTTCACTCGGTCGCTTGTACACCGACCAGAGGTTGTGTAACTTTGGGCCGGGAGATTAAGTAAATAGACGCCATGGCGGCCATCAAGTTGGTTACAAACCGCCTCCGCCGGCTTTCCAAATTGGGAAAGCGGTGCTCGGCGAGCTTTCGGCCAAACAAACCTGCCGTGACGTGCCGAGCCATTGGTGAAAGCGACAAGTCCATGCATCTCGAAAACGCTACACGAAGACACAGTTAAGAATATAAAGCTACAAAATTTATACAAATGGGAATACAAAGGTACAAAATGTATATAAAGCTACTAGCTGTACTCGGGAGGTACATAAGATAGAGACGCACCCCGTTGAACGTTCAGGAGCACGAGGACTGGTCCGTACCTTAGCGCTAGAGAACAGCGCTGAGGTATTTTGCTTAGGCTGCGTGGCGGGTCGGCGTGCACGGGGGGCGGGGGCTGGGGTTGCAGGCGGCATCATTGATGTTGTCTGCGGCACGCACGGCTGGCGGCGTGGTAGCAGGTGGCGCGGTCGCAGACGGCGGCGGGGCTTCAGCAGCAGGATGGGCACGTGCGGCGGGAGGCGTGGTACCAGGTGACGGCTGCACATGGGACGGAGATTCGGGGCTGTGGACAGTCGGGGAGATGCGCGAGAACAGCCGTGGTCAAGCACACACCTGGGTTTGCGCCATTTTACCCCACTGCTCTTCCCTTTGACCTTGATCCCAGGCATCATTGCCCGCTGTGTTGTCCATCCAGACGAACAAGGCACATGTGGTGATGTCGGCAAGACGTCGCTGTTGTCCGTCGCCAGCATCAGCGCGGGCAGGGAACGTGCTGCGTGCCTACGCTCATGAGGTGGAGGCATCGCTGGGTAGGCATCGTAAAAAGAAAGTTGTGGTCGAAAAGGGAGGGCGGTTGTTTGGCGCCGCTCCAAGTTTCAAGCTCCGCTGGGAAGCCGCCGGCAGGTGGCGGTGTCCTTCCCAAAAAGGTTCAGGGGTGGAGGCGGTTTGTATCGAGTGCGGCCATCAGATGTGTTCCCAAAATGGTAATAAATGCAAGTCACGTGTACCGATTGTAACATTCTCGGTCCTCCCCCCTTTGAAACCCCCCAAATAGGCACATACAGGATAAATCCTGTTTGTGAACCACGTCCTTGAAGTCCATGGGTGATTCACTGACATCCATTCACGTCGATTCGGCTCTTCTTCCTCGATTCTCCAGACAGAATGTCAGGCTCACCTGCCAGCCAATCAAGGTGCTTTCCCCGTTGAATGTGGTGAAATCTCGACGTAAGCATATCTGTATAGTTCATGGGCACTCCCGGGAGGGGTGGCAGTAAACCCTAGGGCTCTGTTTTTAATGCCTGTTTATAAACATGTTTATAAACACGTGTTTATAACCAGTTTTTATATGGTTGAGCCAGGACCCCCGGTTTTTAATTCACTGTGGCTGTGCCTTGGAGGGCTTCAAGGGCCAAATTTTGACTCAAAGCAGGGCACCAGCTGGACTAAATATATTTCCCTGGGTGTTGCCTGACCTCGGGTGAACAGGCTGACCTGAAACCATTTGGAAATATGACCCCAAATAGCTGAGGCTCGGTGTTTGTTGACCTCTGCGATGTTATTCTGGTTTGAAGACATGCATATTGGACTCAATTTCAACTGCTGGGGCACCAAGAACCGGAGAAACTTGCGAGAAACTCCTCAAAACCCAGTTTCGGAGCCCATTTAAGTGAGTGTTTATAAACCGGTTTATAAACACCCTGTTTAGGAACACAGAATAAAAAACTGTTTATAATCCGCTCAGGAATTATAAACAGAGCCCTAGTAAACCCGACTTGAAGTCACTCAAGTCACTCCGAAGTCGAGCATAATGACTTGACTTGACTTGACTTGGGAACCGACTTCCAAGTCGACTTCATGACTTGGAGTCGGAAGTCGCGGCAACATTAGTCTGCATCGTTTTCTTTATCAGCTGCAGAGGAATCCTATGAGAACAATCAGTTATACCGATTATAGTATGCAAGGTCTCACACCTCTTTTGGCTCGACAACCATCTTCACTACCGGATTTTTCTGGATCAAGAGGGCTTTCTTCATAAGATAGTCATAATGTTCAATGTCCGTGAGATACATTGTCCATTGGCCTAGCATGTTGCCGCTCACTCGGATCAGCGTCCGAGGGCATCTTTGCCGAGTCTTCGACGTAACATTCATGTCCCTAATTAACTCCCTCGTAACTATGCTCTCCGTCCCGCTGCGGCTATTCCCCGTTATCTGGATCATGGAGAACACACTCTTCATGCGCAGCGGCAAGGGCAACGTGCACGTCGCGGCATATACAACAATACAGACTGTCAAAGGTGTGTTCTGATCTCTGTCCTCTTTCTCTCCTTCCTGCTCTTGCCTCATTCGTAATCACTCGCTCATTAAACTTACTTTGCCTCACAGCTTATGGAGTCCGACACTGGAGGTTTACTGGTGTTTGGTGCGTGTGTGCCATCGTAGTGAGCGGCCCGGTGACCAAGTAGATAATCAATGGATTGTCAGTTGGGCATTGTATTATATTCATCATGTTTGATAGCTCGCCACAACTACAGCTCGTTTTGCATGCTATGTCTGTCTGTTCGATGACTCGCTTATGTCTGTGATTAAAGATCATTGCAAATGACACCGCTGCCACCCCATCCGCGAGCTCAGTATCAACCTGACCGTTAAAATTCAACTGTTTAGGTCTTGCCATATGAGTCCTGTGACTTCAAAGCAGTCGTTGCAACAAAGGATGTAGTTAGTTAGATTTGATATAGTCATCTGGATAGAAGACTTATGCCTTGCCTTTCACCATCCTGCTAAGTTCCGGTGGTTCTTATCCCGAGTTGTCACTGGTGGACGTGCTCAGTTGTTGCCTCATTCGCATGTTGTGCTGTCACTGAATTGGCTTCTAATCACAGGGGATTCGAGGCAACCTGTGCACAGTTCTCAATTCACGACAGATTTCTAGATGAGTTTTGCCGGTATTTGATTCGACCGAAGCTGCGCAGAAATTTACCGAGATGCCCGAAGGATGCCCATTGGCCCGGCACGTTTCTGCTCACTCGGATGAGCGTCCGAGGACGTCTTCGCCCAGTCTTCGACGTAAGATTCATCCTTAATTCAGTGTCGTCGCATTTGTACTCATACTTGCTCACATTGAGCAAGTGGGTTCTTGAGATGTCTCATTCTCGTGGTGACTGTCTCTACGGCCAACCACTATGTGCTCGACACAGCGGCGGGCTTTGTCGCCGCAAGCATCGCTTGGAATATCCGGTTCAAATTCATTTCTTAAGTGGCACCTGAGCAAGGGAGTATGGACAAGAAATTTAGGCGAAACAGGACCGAGTTTCCACAAGAAATGAAGAAAGGCGCCAGGCCATCATGCAGCAGAGCCCAGACACCGACCGACACATTTTGACTCCTTTGCCTGAGCTTCTTTCTGCTTGTGTAACAGCATTGTCATTTATTCGTTTTCTTTCCCATGCCTCCCCATGCAGTGGTTAGCAAACCTTGGAGCTAGTCGTTTGTGCTATCTCGAACTTGCCCTTGTTTTATCTTGCCAAATGGCTTCGAATTTCCCGGTGCGACCCGGGCATTATGGTAGAAATTTGATGCGCTCCTCAACGCAGCTTACTTGGCGCCATAGTACAATGGTTTAAATCTTTCTGACTGACCAATGGACCGTGGATTTGAATATCTCATCTGTTTCGATTTCACTCACCTTTTGCACAGACAAGCAGGTTGACGGCACCATACCCAGATCTATCCACAGTCCCGGCTAGATGCTATGTGCAACCAAGATCAATTATTCTTGGAAAAAGCATTTCTGTCAGAACAGATTCTATGGAATTGGCGTGAATTGCTGGCACATGCAGTGAAGTAGAACTGAGTCAGAGTCAAACCCAGTTACAAGATTGGTTGATTGGCTTATTTCTAGTACGAGCACTTCAAACTCAGGTCAATCATTCAAGCCAAGGCCTAATACATGTTCCACATAAGCTCAAGATACAGATGTATGCACAGTATGATATAATATGATATGACAGATATGATACATGATTTCAGAAGAAGAAAAAAACATGCCCAACCCCCGGAGATGATCAGGAAAATTCCCTATACCTGTTAAATGCTCTGGCGGTGTTCCCTAGATCTACGGCAGAATTGGCCCATTTTGGCCATCTATTCCCTGCAGCTCACTTGATGTTCTCTCTGCCATTTCATAGCAGTTTCGCTGTCTCAGCTGAGGTGGGCAAGGGGTTGGCACCTGAGAAATTGATGGTATCATGCCGGTCGGTCGGTCCCCCCGAGAGACCCTTGAAAATTTTTTGGGAAGAAAGTTTGAAGGGCCTCCTAGGACCTCGAGAAGTCTCCAGAATCACTTACTTGCAAGTTTTTGACCTTGCGCGGCCTCTGTTGAGAGTATAGTCCCGAAAAGGAAATGATTGACAGGTGGCAGTGCCCAGCTCGGCGGGCAAAGCAACCATTTGAACCAAAAATCTGGTGTGTTTGGCAGTGAGTCGAGTACAGTGAGCTATAAACTGTAGACTGAGACTACATGTAATGAATACACATTCATGAAAGATTCTGTGTGGGATTTCAAGCTCATAATGCTAACATCTTCTCTAGTTATCGACACCAAACATCCCGCAAACAATGTCTGATGTGTCCAAGCTGTCCCACCAGTCCGAGAAACACTATGGTGGCTCAAAGTTCATATATTTGGACTCAAGCCAAGTAAATCACACAAAAGCAATGGAATTTGTGCCCCGTACACCAATTGAACCACATTAGAAATAGCCTAACGGGGAATGATACCATCACCCGGTGATTGCCGTGGTCGGTCGGTCCCCCTGGCCAAAGCTTAAATACAAAATTCAGCATGATATTCTTAATTCTTTTTTTGCCAACCCCTTGGAGGTGGGTTCTCGGATGTTTACTGATAGGCTCCCCGCCATTTGCTTGCCACTTGCGCTCATCATTATTGCAGCATTGAGGTAATTCAATGTTGTTAGATACAACAAGTTCTGAGGTCCAAACTAACACGCACTTGTTTTGAAAGGTTTTTCTGCGTTGCATTTCCAGAAGGGGTGTTCAGCAGATATGGGTCCATCACTGCCACTTGTGCTGGACGGCTTCGGCCAGATTGAGCGGTGCTTCACCTCGAAACCCTCCGAATTCTTGTTTATTCTTGTTATGTAGATATTGGTGAGTTCCCAGATTCGAGGTAATATTTTGAGAGCTGACTTACGGCAATAAATTCTGCTGCCAAATTGGGTTGTGCCCTTTGACTGCCCTCGTCTTCAAGCAATCTCAAGACACCCTTCCACCCACTTCCAAATTGAACCACCCATCCCAATGTGCTGTTTGGATCAAAGGCGGCTGCCATGCTGATTGCTGATCCGTGAGATCTCGGCTGAACCTGCGCATTTTTTGAGCAACTGTTGTGAGGTGTGTATTTTTGTGGAGTGGCTGAGGGAGCTGAAGAAAACAAGAACTCTGGGCTGTGTAACATTTCCTTGCTCTGATTTGTGGTGTTTTTCTTTCTCGTGTTTGTAACATGTGCACTTTGTTACTTGTACTAGTTTGGTAGTTGTGTCTTTGATAGCCCTGATGAGTGCAGTGTGTTTTTTTCTACACTAAAGCCGAAAGGTGGAGGATATTTTCCATAAACTCGTCTAGCCTGTGTAAAATTCTATAAAGGTGTGTTAAAAATAATTATGCCATAGTATTACAGCCATACTAAGGCAAGGGGTTATTACAATGCATGATGATTGATGGCAGACATTCTAGAATCATTGTCCATCCAGGATTTGGCAGTGGCCAATAACATATAGCGTTGAGAAGCATTTGAGTATCTTGCAGATGGATTTTGTGAAAGCATTCGCAGTGATAAGTGAAAAATATATACCTTGTGCTCCAAGACTGGACAGGTAGCCACTTGGAGGCTCGAATGCAATCCACTAGTCTGCTAAGATTATTTCTTCGGTGACAGACCTGGTATTGGGGCACCCGGGTATTTATTCAAATCTGCTCGAGTTCCAACATGCTATAATGTATTACACTACATTACAACATCATCTCACAAGGGCTAATGCTGGCCTGAGCAGTTAGCTAAAAGGGATATAATGTGTCTCGAACCATTAGAAAGGCGCTGGACAACGATCCTGTTAAAGGGTTGACGTGAGAAGTCGCTAATGGAGCAATCACGGAAAGTGCCTTACCATCCTGGAAACGAATTGGGGCTACTGCACATCCCTGACTAAGGGTGTATTATGAGGGATTATCCTTCTGAACCAGAGGGATCATTGTCGGGCATCATCGGACGTCTTCAGAACTGCCAAGAGAAGGCTGGACTTGGTCGATCTACCAATTGATTAAGAAACCATACTCGGGTACTGGGAAGTGGCAGCTATCACAGACAAATCACTGAAGCGGTTCAAAGCAGAACCATTTGAGAGGATGGTTACCAAGGAGGGTAACGGAGCGCTGACGAGGAGGTCGGCTAAAAGTTGACATATCAACAATATCCCATCACGATTGTTCTAAGCGATGTAGATCTTGACTCATTGTTAAGCTCGGCTCGTTGATGTTTCTTATGAATCTCTCTCAATTTTACTAATCGCTTGATATTTGACAGGAGTTCATCGGCTAGCTGCCATACCACTAGTCATATACCCTGAACCCTATTGCTCGTTTGTATCAGTCTCGTTTATATTTAGAATCCTGTAACGTATTTAAGTGGATGGTTATGGGAGGAACAGTAGTGAATCTCACCCCACCTGTTGGACGCGAAGTTACTAGACTTCACGCTTAGCCGGTTGAGTAGGCATTCATTTGGATACACCCAGAAGCTAACCCAAGTTTCGTTTGTTTTCCCTGTTTGAATATTATCTGTGTTGGATTTGGATCTTTATAAACGGCGCGTGGACATATTGGATAAACGGAGCAGACACGTGGATCATAAGGAAACAGATCGGACTTGACAATTGGTTGTAATCTTGCAAGGATTAGCAATCACAGATACTATTGAAATCGGGATTCATAAAGAATCACTTGCACTACGCACTGGAGTACTATCTCCAAACCTAGACCCACATCATACAAAACCGTTGAACATAAAATCTTGTCTGTCTATCCGCGATTGCGCCTAGAACAGATTCGAGCAGTTTTATCTATATGACCTGTAGACCTATAAAGTCTTGCTTCCCAAAGAGAACTGAAGTTCAAATTACCACAATCTATACTGGATTGGAACCCCGAACTTGCACGAGGATTACAGTGTTTGAGTTGTTATAATTGCATTATTGAACCACATATTCATTTACAAAGGTTTGGTTTGTGGTTATTTCACTGCTAGCCCCATAGTCACCGTTTCATCGGCATTGGGTGAATATATCAATGATTCAAGTGTCTACAAGCCGGCACTTTTGCTCTTGTAGATCACACCTGCACAGGCATGGGTCTGCATGGGCGTGAAGTAGATGGAAGCAAAGAAAAACAAGTGTTTTGACATTATATATTCAGCCACCACCAAATGTGGTAGCCACTCCCCACCGCATGCCATCAGAGCCACTGGGTGGCTCCCGGTGGATCTGGTGGCTCACCATGACCTCTCTAATGTACTCATCGGAATCCTCCAGCAATTTCACGACCACGGTGTGGAGGAGCTGAAGTCCTGGGAGGCGGATTCTTGAAGAGGGTCGGTGGCCAGTTGTTTTTAGAGTAAGGGGAATGGGTAGTGTCCCGGGAAATCGACGCGATGGTAGGCTGAATAATGCGAGTGTGAAGAGAGTATCGGTAGGCTGTGAAAGTGGTTGTATGCATGTGGGTGCGTAAAAACGATGTTTCGAGATGAATAGAACACCGAAGTGCGTCCTGCGTAATTTTATAGTTCGATCTTGGCGACATAGAAGGCACGGTAATTGGGCGCTAGCCCGCACTGGCTCACACAAATGAGCGGAAGACCTAGGATAATGATTTCTGGCACCGTTGGTGCGTATTTACAGTACAAACAATTATGTAACTAATAATGAAAGTAGTAAGACAGCAAAGCCGAAACCAGTGTGTGGTTGAAATTCCACACGCCGGCCATACAACCCCTCCACAACAGAAATTCCTGGGCAGATCTCCTGCTGATATTCGGCTGGGAAACAGTGTCAGTAGGGCAACAGGGTCCAGGTGAACAAGACAATATGTACCTTGTGCTCCGAGACTGGACAGGCAGTAAATTGCAGCTTGGCGAACATGCAAATGAGAATCCTCCAGCAATCTCACGACCACGGAAATCCCTGCATGGATCTCCTGCTGAAGTTCGGCTGGGAAGCGCCATCAGTAGGGCAACAGGGTCCAGGTGGACAAGACAATATGTACTTTGTGCTCCGAGGCTGGACAGGCAGTTAATCCCAGCCCAGCGAATGTACCCATTGGAATCCTCCAACAATTTCTTGACCACGGAAACCTTGAGCAGATCTGCTGTAATTCAGCTGGCAAGCGGCGTCAGTAGGGTGATAGGGTCCAGGTGGACAAGACAATATGTACCTTGTGCTCCGAGACTGGACAGGCAGTTCATTGCACCCTGGAAAATGTACTCATTGGAATCTTGCAGCATTTTTACAACCATGGAAATCTGTGGCCAGATCTCGTGGTGCAACTCCGCTGGGAAGCGGCCTCAGTAGAGCAAAGGGTTCCAAGTTGACAAAAGAATAGGTACCTTGTGCACCGAGGACTAGCTAGGCAGCTAATTGCAGCCAGATGAACATCCATGCGAAGATCCCCGTCAAAATTCTTCACTAATTTCATGACCAAGGCACAGATTCTTTGTGTCGTTTCTTCACGTAACTCAGGCAAACACCAAGCTGCAAGTTGAACATCACGATGTACCTGCTACAGTCGACTTGTTTCCGTCATTGAGGAGATAGGCAGCCCTAAATTGTTTATTCCTAACAGCCGTGCTGAATGCACCTCCTTAATGTCAATGAGCTCAGTGGCGAGATGGATTGTGATACTCTTCCTCACCATCGTTGTCCTCTACATGCTTTTCCTGAAGATATCTGACAAGACCCTCATTTCCCAAGTATGCCGCAGGCTGTAGCAGGGTTTTAACATGCAGATTGCCTGCGGACTTGATCACTCTATGTCCGAATATGTGAAAAGATCATCACACCTACACCGGGGGCAAAGACCGACACATGTGGGAACCATATGCGTTAAACGCATATGGTTCGCATATGCGCGGATTGTGGAACAAATGTGTCAATCATGTTTGTTGCACCTTTGTTTTCACAAGGTGAAAACAAAGGTGCAACAAAGGTCATGATACCTTTGTTCTACGATCTGCACATATGTAGTCTGTTGTTAAGTGCGGGGTCCCGATTGGGGTAAGTGCTTGTTATATAATCAGCACAGCCACAATGTCCTTTGGAAGACGACCGCGAAACTAGCATCAATATTTTTGAGAAATTCTAGCATACAGAATGTTTTATTCACCACTTAAAAGCTCCTCCAATTTATTTGGACTTTTAGAGTGCTGTTTGAGGCTCGAAGTGCAACACAAGTGATAGTCACATGTCATGCTTCGGTGCTCCATCCACCTGGATTCTGAGCTCTGGATAAAAATCTGAGCAGGCAGGAAATTTAGTGCACTAATATAGATTCATCTACACCAAAAACCAGTTTAATTATCTATCCTGTAGGCACAAAACATCGAAAACCGGCGGTGTGGCTGTGCAGATTATGTAACAAGGTTTTACCCTGATCGGACCTCCGCGCTTACTAACAGACTTCAATATATCGAGGTACGAGATCAGGTAATATTGAAGTGTCTGTCTGCGAGAGACTAGCGCATATGCGAACCATATGCGTTTAACGCATATGGTTTTCATATGCGTCGGTTGTTGCCCCCGGTGCTACCCTTCATGATCAGCTCCACCATCGGATCAGCTCCCGTCTCTATCAAGCTTTTAAATTTGTACCCATCGAAGGTGTTGTTGACAATGGCTTGCTGGAGGCGGCTTTCAAAGGTCCTTCAGAAGCTCTTCCCGACTTGCTTTCTCCTCTTAACTTTTTCTCGAATGTCCAGGATGGATGTCACAAAATCACGCAGGGGAATGACAAGAAGAACTAATGCGAGGACCTGCCCAAACCCCCATTTATCCTCTTCGGGAGATTGATCGTGTTTATTAAACCGAAGCGTGAGTTCAATATCCAAAAGTAGGATGTCATTCTCTACGTGAACAACATTCATTTCAGTTGACCTGAACAGTAAACTCAACCCTACTTTCGAGTTTCCTGTCCTCATTCGTTGTTACCCATTGGAGGACACAGTGGTAGTCGACAGACCTGGTGGCGTGCGGTGCGCATCCTCTTCCCTTGCGGTTAGAGGAAAGATGTAGGTGGAAGGTTCCCCATTCGATTCGGGGTCAGGTCATGTCTTGGCGCTTCAAAGTGTTTTTCATGATCTGCTGTACATTCCTTCTTCACTCGCCCAATGCTCAAATTATTCTTCCCCGACCAATGTACAGAATCTTCACTAACGGTTTCACTCTGGGTGAGTAAATTCAACCCCCGCATTTGACGTCTGCAATGTTGTTTTCACTTATCAGAGGCCGCAGTTATAACAGGCAAACCTGAACGCATGTGGTACGCATCTGCTTCTGGTATGAAAGTTGAGGTGGACCGAATCAAATATAAGCGGAAGCTCCTGTTCGACTCGGGGTCAGGTCATGTTTTCTGGTCGAGATATGTTTTTTCGTGGTCTGGTCGCAGACTTTCTCTTGCTTCTAAATTCTGCAAATTCTTCCTCCCTCACCCCCTCACCCGATGCTCGAACTATTCTGCGGGCAATGTCATCGAGGTACGGAATTTCTGGTTCAACTCAATTCTTGATGAGTGAGCAACCTTTCTTTAGCTCGTGCGCATTCTAAACCGAGCATTCTCCTTATTCAAAGCCTGTAAGCCCTGGCGGTGCTGGGCGCATCTGCTCCGCGTGTGGGCAAAGTATGAGCTGGGTATGCGGAAGGTTCCCTGTTCGACTCGGAGTCAGGTCAGATTCCGATACTGAGTAAGCTCTTTTTTTTTTTGTTTTTTTTTTTTTTTTTTTTCAAATTCTCTCAGTTTTTTTTCCCCCTTATTTTCCAAATTCGGCAAATTCTCGGCCAATGCTCAAACTATCTCGTCAGCAGTTCACTGATATCCAAAATTTGAGCTCGCTTCATTTTTGGATGAGTGAGAAAACCCCCACAGCTCGTGCGCACCTCAAACCGAAAGTGTATTCTCTCTTGCTCAAGGCCACAGTTATGGGTATGTATAAGACCTGGCAGCGCGTGGTGCGCATCTGCGTTCTCTGTGAGAGCATTCACGCGTGTCCAAAGACTATCTGACAGTTTTTTGCCGTCCCTGCTTGACTGGATTGCGACTTTCGATCTAAGTCTGGGGTTGAAAATCCATTGTCCTCGAGCGCTGATTGAACATGTGCGGATGTCCGAGGACTGTCGTTTCGTTTATCGAGCTTACGAGACGAGATTTCAAACCTGAGGTCCGCGACGCGTTCCACGCTCCTACCTCCTGCGCGCCAACACCAACCTCACGTCAATTGTGGTTGAACCTCGAATATATTAATCACAATCAACTCAAGTTAAACTACCCCGATTCAACCATCACGCTTTGACATGTTTGCTGGTACTTCCAAAATACGCCACTGTAAAATATATGCAACAGGCAGTCTTTCATCCCTCTTGTCCCGCGGCTGTTCAAGGAAATCCAAACCTATGCTTTGAGACACTGCCATCCATCTATCTGCAACCGTGGATCTTTAAACCCAAAAGCATACCAGACATACAGGAATCCCGCTTCTCCTGCGACGGCACACGCATGCGTCTTATGTTGTTCCTGTTCAATTCTGATGTATCATCCTTGAGACCTTGCTTCCATCTATTTCTCTATTTTCTGGGATTCATTCTCAACATCTCACTCATTAGCTGTGGGCAAACGTGCTAAGTTAGCTTCCATGGCTTATAATAGCCAAAACCGAGTGTACGGAAGATCTGGACATACACGCTAGTGAGTTATAGAAGCAGGTCGTAGAGTTTGCGGCAGTATATATATAGTCCTTACCTCAAAAGTAGGACTCGCCGGAGAATGACGAGTCGGCTGCGGCGGCTTTTAATCACCTGTTTCTTTCTTGCCTCGATCACACTGGGGAGTGGAAAGCATGGGGATAAATGTATCTTGTTGAGACATGTTACATAGTGAATGGGCGAATCATCGTTGCCCAGGCATCACAGAAACAGATATCAAACCCGTATTTGGTACAGGCTTGGCTGTAGCACTAGGAAGAACGGAGTCGTAAGTGGCATTGAGAATTTCGATATGCTGAGCGGAACGAGGGATAAAGTCACAGACAAATGGCTTGGGGAAGCTAAACGGGTAGATAGAGGCATATTAGACGGAAAAAGTGAGTGCAACAAGCGGCAAGTACCTCGTGATCGCAGAGTTTGCCAGGACGAGATCAGGTTCGATGGGTTGACCATCGGGACCAGTAGCTTTGCGAATGTCGAAGACGTATAGCATTGTAACAATCGTTATCCAGACAGTCGAGTCTGCGATTTGACGCCCAGGACAGACACTGAGAGGAAGTCAGATAACAAACTAAAGTAACATAGAACAGCGAAAAAAAACGAACCGACGTCCATATCCAAAAGCAAAGTCGCGGGGCTCGACAATGTTAGTAAAGAGCTTAACCCCATCTGTGAAACGTTCGGGACGGAACTCTTCAGGTTCGGGGAATATAGATTCGTCTCTGGCGCATTCACTAGCGGTGTAGGTGTAGCGATGAGTTAATGTCAGGAGATGAAATATCTCTCACTAGGAGTTTGGAACGACCATAGTTCCTGCGGGGATAAAATAGCCGTTGTACTCCTCATCATTGGTCAACTGGTGAGGTAACGCTGGAGTATCATGCCCGATTAATATTCCGTGAGGGACATCACACAGTACTTTACCAGTGGGAGATACGACTTTCCACCTTCGAGAGATTGGTATCAGAATGACCGAACGAGTTTCAAGCGGAGGTACCTCATAATCTCTTTCAAAATACCGTCAATGTAAGGGAGTAGAGGACGATCGGAGAAAGTTGGCATTCTTCCATCAGCAACAACTGCATCGATGTATGCTTGTGCTTTATTCTGGATGTCGGGATTGACCAACATCGCAAGGATAAAGACCTTGATCATAGCTTCCGTCTACAGGTGCAGAGATCACGATCAGAGCTGTAGCCGGAGGATCGTGGCTTACGACGTCAGCACCGGCTGGACTCGATGAATCAGACTAATGTTGAAGAAGGAGAGAGAAGTAGTCTTACCCGAGAACGACTCCGCTGTAATCTCCTTGATCATGTGTTCGTTCGCGATTACTACCATCCGGGGTCATGTTCTGTTCGATCAACCATCTAGTCATCGATGGGGCAGCTTCTTGACGTTCCTAATGACCCAGGGTGATGCCTTGGTGGATATTCGACAGTGAAAAGAGAGGGGGACTTACAACTTGTTTCTTGGCCATATTGTAGGGGAGATTTACCATATCATTCATGGAGTCATAACAGGCCCTGAAGGCCTTGGCTTCTTTACGACCGAAGATCCAAGCGGGGAAGAGCGTCACTGAAGTGACAGAAAAGGTCAGACTCGAGGCTGATCGGGGAAGAAGAGACGTACAAAGGGGGAGAACTTCAGCGATGTGAGTACCTAGAGCCTTGGACGCTTCTCGGAAGGAGCTATTTACGTTGTTGACTAACCCGATCCACTGATCGTGCTCGTTATACACTAAGTATACACCGAGAGAAAACACTGAGTCGATGATTCTCGGAAAGATCGAAAGATAGCACGTACCAGCGTGTCCATAGGCAATTCGTATGATCGTGGTTGCAGTCATTCTAGCATGCTCGTGAACGAGGAACTTTGACAGAACTCTATGCATATTCACCGGTCTATTAAGAAGAGAAACCTTTCTGGTGTTGCTAATATCCTGCGAGCGAGATCAAGGGCCTCCTTGTGCATATACTGTTCATAGTGAGGCATCGTGTCCTTGTTCATACTCTGGAAGATCATCTTGCGCCGATCGTGGATCTCACCGTCATACTTCCAGGTGAGGATCGCCCAGCCAAATCCGCACCTTCAATATCGTGATGGTGTCAGAAGATTTCTTGTTCCACAACGAAGAAAGAATAGGTTTACCAGCGCTCGAGAATAGGCATTCTGGGGTCTATCGGCCGAGTTGGCGCCTCGTTTGTGTAGGATATCCATTACCGTCTCGCGAGAGTTACAGACGAGTATATTTCGGCCAAGGATACTGAGTAATATAAGATCACCTAGTGGGATAAACACGAAAAATTGACAGGAAAGCCACTGGACATACCATAACTTTTCTTCCACTCGGAATATTGAAGATGAGAACCCTCAGCGGGAAGGTCGTAATAATTGCCAATAATTGGATATCCCTTTGGACCTGGCGGGAGACGGGCACGTTTGGAACGAGCTTCCTTGATACGCCAAAGAAGATAGACAGCGAACGCAAAAGATGCGCACAGAAGGGCAGCGAGACGTGTCTCGTTCGACAGCAAACCCATCTTTCGGTGGGCGAGTCTGAAGGTGGGGAATGTGCTGTGAGAGTGGGAGAGAGATCCTGTCACGCGAGCCACCGAGATTATAAGACAGTTGTGGTCTTTCAGAACGAGTTTACGAGTGGATAGTAGTCTGTCCAGAGAGACGACTTGTAGGTTGGCTGACTGGGATTGACGGGATATATAAGCGGCGGTCCTGAAAATCCTGACACTAACTTCTCAGCTATCTTCACGGAATCTTTGAAGACGCATGGCCAAGAAGCTGGCACCACTTGCCACATTGAGTTACAGGAAGGACACACGAGTGTTTGTGCATGTGTAACGGCTGGACGCCGTTATCGTAAATACGGCCGTATACACCCCCGTACCGTACCGTCAGCTGTTCAGAGAGAAATCTCACGGCACGGGCTACCTTACCCCGTAAAAACCCGTACTTAGCCGTACATTCGGAGGAAATAAAGGTCATAAGGCCTATCAGGCCTTCGGCGATGCTTCAATAACCGTGGCATATACGTAAAATACGGCAGAGTTATTTCTTCCAACTCAATGCAAGCCTCAATCCTGTTGTTTAGATTCCCGCTTGTATCTAAAAGAAGCTGCTCTGCTTCCTGGGGCCTCGGAGCTCTCCGTGGCTGAGACGCTGAGGTAAAACCGAAGATATGTCAGAAAACTCCATGAATTGTCTCGGAACCACTTGTAACAAATATCTTACTGTGATGAATGCGACCGGTGCATCAGTCAGATGATCGCATCCGTGCTTGAAAGCTGAAGGCTTGAGGGCTTGAGGGCTTGAGGGCTTGATGTATGAATGCTTGAGGGGGAATTGAATTGAATGCGTTGAGGGACAAAACTTTGAAAGATCCAACAAGTAGAAAGACGCGGCCAAAGGTCAATTAAATTCAGAGCTTGTGGTCGTGGTCTCCCCTTGACCCCACAAAGTATTGCGTAGCCTGCACTGCGGAGAACATCTTAAAAAAGACTTCCAGTCCAGGGGCGTTTAAACCATCGATTTCTGGACGCTCGACGACAATGCAATGCGATAGAATTACCTGTGTGTCAGCCTCAATGATGGTAGCAGGTTAACGTTGATACACCCCGCCATCGCGGGTTGATATCAGTGTTTGAAAACTGTGCAGCGCCCTAAAAGTCAAATATAACGTCAAACAGCAGTTATGACACGCCAAGCAATTTCTTTCTCACTCTCACTCCCTTGTCTTTCTCCCCAATTCAATTGCCATGGGACGAAACCCTCTTATGCCGCGCAGGCGCACCATCATGTGCTTCACCCTAGTCTTCTACTATTTCATCGCCGCTGTCTGCGCGGCTTGGTCGTTCGTATGCGACGCCTATCAATGGCTCACTGGCCGCAGCGCCGAGCCCACCCCAGCCACGGCCGCAGCCCCCACGCACACAGAGCTCGACGAGAGCGCTGCGACGCACGAATACCGTCTCGCGGTCCACGAGGCCGAGGTCACGGGTACCTTGCCGCCCCCACCACCACCCCCACCTGCGTCTTTGCTTGGGCGTTCCCTAGCCTCGGAATAGTATCGCAGGAGAAGCCACTGCTGGAGAACGTAGGCGCCGCTGCGGTGTGTAAGGATCTGCGTAGGTGGGAGGTCGTGTTTATTTTCGCGTTGGTTACGATGGGTGTGGCGTGGTGGCAGCGATAGGTACGAGAAGCGGCGAATGCGCCGTGCTGTTCGAGGGTACGCTGCCGGACTAGGACCTGTAGACACCGGTTCAGAAGGTGTTTTCGGAGAAGGCGTGAGTGGGCAACGGACAGGCGTCTGTAGGATGAAAATTGGTATACGTCCCTTGTACTTAATTATTATCGTGCTGTGGTTTCATAGTAAATTGTATTTCCTACAATTGGTTGTTTCGCTGAGGACGGGTTACTTCGTTGAGAACTGGAAAATCAGTGGCTCAAAAAATGAACGGTTTCGCCTGCGTGAGTCGAACTTCTGATGAACAACACCTGCTGCGCAACCAATGCTGCCGATGAGGAGCCCAAACGAAAACTTTGATTCGGGCTCGATTCGGGGAGAGTAAATGCCGCCCGATTGATAAATACTGGTCCCGTTCAACTGCGCGTCAACTTATCTAATACAGCTGAGAAGTGTTGTAAACTTGTAACTTTCGGTTCAGGAATAGCAAGATATGTATCACGCAAGCACTGGGCATGGCAACCGATTCCTCGTCAGTAGTTCATCTGAGATAGAGCATTCTCGAACTCACTTTGTTACGTACTGGAATGTTGTTCGGGACAGTATTACCAGGGCAAACGGATTTTTCCGCTGCAGTGCTTTGGCCGCATGCAGCGGCAGCGGCAGCGGCACTACAGCAGCAGTCTGCGGCAGTTGCGCCTGCGGCTCATGTTGAACTCCTTATACCACCATGATTGGTGTTTTAAAATATGTCGGGGGGAGTCTACTGTATCTAATATATCGCTCCATATGTGTCCTGCGTTGAACAAGGTGTTTTCTGAGACGTTGGGACATGAAATAATTTTCATGCAGCGGCACAGTAGTGCAGCACCAAAACACAAGCAAACATTGTGCAGCGGCAGTCAGCAGCACTCTGCAGCGGCAAAGTTGGCACTTTGCAGCAGCAGTCGGGTTATTTTCAGCGGCAGTCTACCGCATGCTGCGGCAGTATGGCGGCACTTGGGGGGTGTGACAGTGCGGCAATGTGACATTGCAGCGGCAGTGTGGCGGGCCGGCGGCAGTTGAACTTGACTTCAGCGGCAATGTTGCGGCACTGTGACTTCCCTCTCTGATCTTGGCCCACTTTGATCATGCTTGTGGCCTCAACCCGGCATCAACATTACCACACTCAGCTACAGCCCAGCCAATACTCCTCCAGTCACCAATATTCAACCATGCTCGTGCTTGCTCGCTAGCACATTGTTGTCATTGTTAATGCCTCTCACCTACCCGGATCCATTGACTAAAGAAATATTTTCCACCTCAATGCCTTCAAGCCCTTGACGATGAGCTTCAAGCCACTTGATGTCTTCCCTCATTGAATCTGACACAACATCTGTTCAATTTTCCTTGAGGGCTTGAACCGGTACATCCTGCACCATGGCGACCCATTTGTCATTTCAAACTTACCCAGTCCAATCGCTGCATGCTCAAGTACATGGCAGCTCTGGAGGTCGGATCTCGGTCTGCGAGCCTCGGGATTTTGGGGCTCTGCTTGATTTCACAACACATAGTGCATACATCTCTCATTAGAGGCTTTGTGCAGAGCCACCTGGAGCCACCCGGTGGCTCTCAAGGCATGCGGAGCGGGGTGGCTCTGCACTGGCTTTCCACATCTGGTGGCTTACCGGTGGCTCCTGTATGACATCACAGATGAGGTATTGTGTTCATTTATGATTAGTACGAGAGCCACCAGTGCCACATGCCTTGGGAGCCACCGGGTGGCTCCGGGTGGCTCTGCGCAAAGCCTCTATTTGTGAGTTTGTTGTACCCAGACCATCCAAACAATTGTATCACTGCTGAATTAGAGAGCTTGCGGTAACCACCAGATCAGACTGGTGGCTAATTTTCCTGGACAGTGGGCAATGCTGTCGGACCAAGTCAGCCACTATTTGTAGCTCTGAAGGAGAGTATAAAATAGTGGCTAGATGAGAAGAAGCTGCCTCCGCATTCGTCCGTGGTGAAAGCCACCAGTTTCATCCAGTGGCTACCGCAACCTCTCTATTATATCCCTCGCTATTCAGTCTGTATGAAATGATGGGCCAAGAATTTACTTCCACCACTTCTGGTGAGGGAAAAACCTGGACTATATTTTGTAAAACTTGAGGTCTCCAGTATGGCAACTGTAATCAAACCAACCATTAACAATCTTGCCTTTCTGCGCACATTGCTAAGTGTTTCCTGCAAATTTTCCCCCATATAAGGTGAAGTATATGCTCTGATATTCCATTGGATAAGAAGCTGTGACCGCTCGGGTGCTACTGCGACAAATAAACTGAATTGACAGTGTCCACCTCAAGGACTATTCCCCACCCACCCCAATTTCAACGGTAATTCACATGGATCGGTTGCCGGAACCCGATACTAGAAAGTCAGGGATACATGTTCACTCGGAGATCTCAAGCTAAAAAAATTCTAGTTGGCGGGGAAAGTGCCGCAGGGTTGAAAATGTGACGCAGCGGCAGTGTGACAATTGTGCGGCAGCGGCAGAAATCATACAGCGGCAATCTTACGGTAACGGCGGCAATTTGCAGCAGCGGCAACGGTAAAGCGGCACTTTCACCGTGCCCCTTTGAACAACACTACGAGCATATTTCGGCCGTTAAACTATACCCTGATAAGCCAAAGAAGATCGACAACACGAACGGCAAATAGGTGATAGGGCCCTCGGAGAACATATTGAACGCTTTCTCGGCACACACAGCAGATCTCAACTGTCAAAGAGTTCAAATTCAACAATGCCCATAATCGAATTACAAGAGATGTGAACCTGGTCGTATGGGAGCAGTGACTCGTATCTGATCTCTGCCTGCCCATTCTTCAGATGCCAAAACGGTACGAACGTCGTCAGTCAGCGTTTCCAACGCACGGCCCGTTACCTTCCTGCACGAAAATATGAATGTTAGCAACGTATAACCATAACCATCCAGAACAATACATCGCTCTCGAAAATATTGTACATCATGGAGACCGGTTCTCTTTTAGCAAACTTGTTACAATCATATTGAGGGACTGTAAGTCGAACTGATCATGAGCGCCATGATTGAGACCCCCGTCCCGGCCGAAGAGCTCTTGATCTCGCTGAAGCATGACTCAAGCGCCTTCCCCATGATCATTACAACGAACATCCCGACGAGCCGCTTTGATGCGAGCTGCGCATGCCAATCAACACAAACACAACGCCAATGCCAAATGGTCGGGATCATGCACACTGACAATATCAATGTCCAACTAGCTATCTACCAACTTGTCCACTATTCCTCTACGTCTTTCGATTATCAATGACCTAAACCTTCACCGGTACCTCATGCATCAACTTCTCCATCAGCTCCGTAAAGTGCCCGTCCGGCTTCATCAGCTGCGCCTCGGGGCTCACGAATCCGTCCGCCACATGCGTCATGCACCCAAAGAAACCGTACTCAAACACCCACTCCTGCCCGTCCATCCAGTTGGCCAGCTTGGCCGTGAAGTGATACACCTGGCCCTTGTCTCTGCTCGTGCACGCAATCTCAGACACGATCACCGGCATCTTGGGATGAGCCTCGTGCATTTCCTCAATAAACTTGGCCGCGTCGTCGCCGTTGGGGCCGTAGTAGTGCAATCCCAGGTAGTCGGGCGGGTGGGCCACGACGCGCTTCAAAAAGTCGGTAATCCACTCCTTGCCCTTGGGATCGGATGCGCACGACGGCGACACGAGCTTCTTACCGTGCTCCTTACGGAGCGGAACCATGTGCTGCTCCCACAGCTGGGCGGCCTCCGCGGGGGAGACGCCGGCGCGCTCGGGTTCGTTGAAGAAGTGAACGATGTGCTCCTTAGACTTGAGCACGTTCTGCCAGTCGTCTCCCGAGAGCTGGTCTCTGGTGCGGACCATGGGGCGGAAGGGGGCGCGGCCCTTGAGCTCCGGCGGCGTCCAGGTGTTCCAGTTGGAGACAGAGGACATGGGGCCCTTGAAATCGACGTTGTCCATGGCCCAGGGGACATCGCGGGTGTTGGTCCAGTCCCAAAGGAGGCAGCGTTTGTTGGGGGCCATTGTGAGAAAAGTTGTTTACACGAGAGGTAATAAACGGGAAGGTTGTGCCAGTGAATAAGCGAGGTAGAGAGGGTGAGTGTTTGGAACGAGTAGCTGTGATGGTTTGGTTATATAGCTCCCCTTCCCACCCGACGACAAGACAAGAGAGTTATAATTTTGGAACAAGACGGAAGCACTTGCTTTCGTCAACATAGGTCGAAGTCCCGTGGAGTGCGCAGCTCCGCATTTTTCGCCCCGGCTGTCGGAATTCGGGTAGCGGAGTTGCGTTTCGACCGGATGTTCAGGCGACACGTGAAGCTGGCATCTGAACTGAAATTATTCGGAATCAGTACGGTGACGGCGGGGTTTCCTGTCCAAAATAGGCAATAAAATCACAGAAAACTTCTTCCGGCTCGCACCGGACTACCAAATATGGTAAAATTTCCGTGCTTGCCGAGAAATAAGCATGTAGGTAAGTAAACATGTTGCGTACTCAATCGGAGCGCCACCTCCCACCGCATGCCGGAAGAGCCACCGGGTGGCTCCTGGTGGCTCACCACAACGCATCTAATACTTAATGATGGATATGCCAACATGCCGGGTGGCCAACTCCACTTCGTGCCTCCAGTATGGCAGCCATCGATGACACCAGCTCCATCATCGATGCTAGCATTGGCTCCATGCTGTTGGGGCGGGCGGCCTCGAAATATGCAAACAGCTGTTAGGACGCTGAATTTTTTTTAAAAAAGTGAAAAACAGGCAAAATAAGGCATATATTCGAATGCGCACGGGTTTTGTCCAAAAATACCTTACGTCCGATACTTGGGAATGCGGACGTTGGGGCCCCAAAAGATCCCCCCAAGTCCGACATTTCTGGGATCCTCAACTCGTTCTGGGAACGTAAAAGGAAGGATTATAAAAATGCCGGGTGGGCGGCCCCGATGTCGACGGAGGGATATAGAAAAGCCAGGTGGGACGGCACGATGTCGACGGTGGGATATACATGTCAGGTGCGATGTCGACGGAGGGATATAAATGTCGGGCAGTCGTCGTTGTGCCTATATATCCAAAGTCAGCTACAGCAAAACACTAGTACACCACTAAACTTACCCACATAGTTTCTGTCACTCTATACATCCGCCCCAAAAAATGCACTACATCCACGTCCACAACAAATCTCAGCACGACCAAGAGTTTGAGGTGCACGGCTACCACGATAACAAGAACCTCATCGTTAAGGCCGGTCAAACGACCACGATCGAGGCGCCCGACAAGACTTCGGGGGCCATTATCGCCCTCCACGACGGACACGAAGGCGAGCAGGCCGAAATCACCAAGGACGGATGGGGGGGCAACGACACATTCGACATCAGCGTCATTGTCGGGGCGGAGGCAATATGACCATCCAACAAATCGGCGACGCGTCCACGCGCAAGGGCGACCCGACTTTCATGCAGAACCTGCGGGAGGCGTGGGAGAAGGCCGACGCCAAGAAGAAAGAAGAACTCAAGGGCGTGGTGCACCTCGATAAGAGCGGGCCTCCCCGTGCGCATCGACGCGCCCAAGAGTAACAAGGCGCTGGAGGCGTTCGTGCGGACGTTCGCCGAGAACAAAGTTTACATCGGCATCGGGGCTTGGGGGAACAGCAAGGGAGACGCGGGCGATAACGCTCAGTCGTCGGCCGCGCACGGGAACAAGGACCTGATCCTGACGTATAGCGACGGCGACGCCACGCCCGACGACCACGCGCCGCAACTCGCGCATCGCATCCAGGGCACCGCCGTAGCGAACGTCAAGGCCATGGCCGCCTCGACTGAGGCTCCCTCCGGCACCGGTATCGTGCTGTCGAATAAGGGCCAGAAGGAGGACAAGTACTTCTTCTACCCCAACTACTGGAACGGTAACGGCACGGCGGGAGCCAATTTTGACAAGCCGTCGACGTCGGTGTCTCTCAAGCCGGGCGAGACGCACTTTGTTTCACTGCCCCCGAGCTTCAAGGGTCGCGTGCAGCGCGGGACCTTCCAGCCCGCCACGTGGGCCGAGTTCCAACTGAGCGCCGACAACGACCACGGGGCCCACGGGGACATTAGTCTGGAACAGGGGTGTGACGGAGCGGCGACGATCGCGTCGACGGACGGAAGCAAGGTGGAGGGAGGGTTCACCGAGCGGGACATTGTCGAGAAGGCCCCCGCGGCGGCCAAGCAGAAGAGGCATGACGGGGTCGAGTGCATCGCGAGCACGATGGGGAACTGGATGGGCGGGCCGAATCAGGCGGCGATCGAGTACCTGAACAAGGCGGTGGGGCAGAAAAAGGCATACATCACGGGCGGGACAGGCACACCTGATATCGCGTCCAAGAACCAGCGGCTGGCTGTGACCTTTTACTAGGGTTGTTTAGTCCTGCCTTAATGTCATTCATTTTCTTCAAGTTCAAGTGAACAGCTGGTTGTGGCCAAACAAGTCTCTGTTCAAGTTGGATGATCCGGATCCAGTAACTAACCAGTAACCCAAGCGCCCGGCCACCAGAAACTGCCGCTCCAACTGCCGCTTCCGGATAGTCTCTCGTAGACAGACGCTCTATACGTACCAAGCTCGTACCTCGCTGTATAGCTTCCGGACAGCGGCAGTCTAACCGGGCCCGAAACAAATTAGCTCCAATGACTCGGGAAATGGGTGCAGGACGAGAGGCAGAAATCAGGTGTCAGACGGCCAAAAGAAAACATTGATAGGGTTGTTCACGGTAGCCCTTTTGCAGCTCCTTTTTGCAATCCTCTTTGCTTCCTTTTCATCCCGACATTTTAGAGAAAGAGGAAGCCTGTCTCAAAAATGAGTTATGTGTGATCATTTTACGAGACATGTTCCTTTTTCACTTTCCTCAAGTTCCCCCTTTCCGAAATGCACTTGCTGCTCGGGCTAGTTTTTTCGGGTGCTGGAGGGACAATACCGTCAAGTACTCTCCCAAAAGAACCGAAAAGCTGCACTTGAACCTGAATTATTAATTGAAGAAACACTTCCGCAATGAACTCCCTTTTCGGGCCTTTTTCCAAATGTCGGAGTTGGTCCGTTCACAGTAATCCATTTTTGCTCTCTTTTTCAGTCCAGAGTGTTTTTTCGTGGTTTTGAGTGTGAAACTTTTGGGAATGTGCGAAAGTATTGTGATGTTCGCTTGCGCTCTGGTGGTATATATGCCCGCAGGATAATTTGCATGCAGTATTCGAGATCTCAAGTTCCTCAGTGATGGCATGACAGGTGCCACGCTGATATTGCATACGATAAGACAGGATATATCACACGGCACAGTCCGAATAACGAACACCGCTTTCCGGAGGTTGGTTCCCAGTGTACAAGCAAGCTAAATTACACCTTGTCCCCGGCAAGCTCTGAGTTAACGCTGACATTGAACTGCCTACGCCTTGCTGTAGATCCCAGACGACGCATGAAGGCAAACAACACCACCATCACAACAATGTCTCTTCACGCAATAAGTTCAAAGGTTTGCGGATGGAAATTTAAATGGGCTTGCCAATGAGAATAATGCTCAAATAATCTCCGTAATGTGCATGTGGGCGTGAATCAGCGGTATGCGCTTCCAGGTCGGAAGCAACCTCGGTGCCGTGCTTTCGGTATACCTGTGGCGGAGTCGGATATGGTGCTCCGGACTGCGAGGAAGAATCACAGAAGAAACACAATAGACTGACCCGAGTTCGTCTTTGCCTTGTGGATGTTCATCGGTCAGGGGAAGTATGGAAGCAAAACACGGCTCACTTGTCTAGTAATTTGGCCGAAACAGTTGAGACTCGAACTCCCGGCGCAGATACGCATTGACAGTGATGTATAACAGGCGCTGCTCGACGTCCTACGGGTCCGCTCTTGAGTCATTTACAAAATTTATCACACCTAACAGGAAGGTACACGGTCCAAGTTATAGCTGCTGCGCCGCGTCCTACGGGTCCGTTGCCTAGTGGTTTCAGGCGGTGCCTGCAAGGACGAGGAGGATGATTGACAGTAATGATAGCGGGGCGTTTGGCGAAAAACGCAGATACTCACCCGAATGTTGTTCGCCCGGACACTCCTCACTGTCCGAGTGGTGGCCCTGAACTTCTGCTGCCATCGCTTCCATGGCACGTCGGTACCCGTCACTCTTGCCTCGGCGTTGCTTGTTTGGCGGGTCGACACAACTGGCCTCGGCATCGGGGAATACAATGCGGTCCCATCCTGCGAATACGTGCAAGATACTGGGACTCTTCTTGCGTAGGCCGGTCGTCAGGATGTCGAGATACTCGTCAAAACGGGCCTTGTAGTCGATATTCGTGTGATCGCCCCGCGCATTTAGATGGACGTCGGGAGACTTGCCCCAGATGGCCTGGAAATCCAGGTGAGTAAGGGCTTTGGGGAACATAGATGTGTGTCATACCAGAACACAGGATCCCGCAATAGCCCCGGCCTCCGTGTGGTCGATCTCGTGGATGAGTTCCATGTTGTCGGTCTTCGGGATGTGCACATCAGCCTTAGGATCCAGCATCTTGGCGGCGGCAGCGGGTCCCCGAATGAGCGCGACGTAGAGCTTACGGACCCGTTAGTGAACATCTTTGGCACGAAAAGTAGACTCACGCACATTGGCAGGACCGGATTCAAGAAACACGTATGAATATCATACTCGGATCCGTCCTCGTGCAAAATCGGAACGTCGAGGCTCGAATACATACTCGCCTCCTTCTCCATCCTCATGCTCATACCAGCCAATCTCCTTGCGGAACTTACGTCGATCTGCAGGCGTTCGCATCTTCGTGGCGCGGCAGTCGTAAATAGCATCCACCGCTGCGTGGCGAATCAAGTATTCGAGCGTTGGCTGGCAATTCCCGCCAGGAACTGATGAATGGTGCGTCAATCATGATCATATAACTTCTCCAGAGCTCACTCACCGCGCGCTTAAACCACCCCTGCTTGCGAACCTTGCGCTTGTAGCGGTCGGAGATGATATCCAACAGGCCTCGAAGCCGGCCCTAGATCTTGGCCTCCTCGGAGTCGAAGCGTACCTTTTCATCGTACTCCTCATCCACCTTCGCCACCAAGCTTGCACCGTCTATCTACAACCCCTTCAGCAACGCGAACCGGCGCCCCAAACTCGCGACCTCCTTCTCTTCATCTTCTTGATTGTCCGACGACTCGGCCTCGGATTTGTCCCCACTCTCGTCGTCGCTGGAACGTGCTTCGTCGTCGCTGGCCTGGCTGGGTACCTCTTCTGTGCGGCGGCGCTTCCTCTCGCGTTTTGATCTCTTCTTTTTCGACTTCTTCTTTCCCGCGGCACGAAGAGGATCAAGATCACTGGAGTTCGTAACGTCCCCGAGGACCCAGCGTAGCTTCTTTTCAGCGTTGTTCTTCTCCAGTTCTGAATCTCGAACAGCCTGGAGGCAAAATATCAAGACAAGATTGCGTCAAGCGCCTCGAAACTCACTTTCTTCAATTGTGCAATAGTCATGTCGTCCAAATTTGTCCGTTCATCGTCGGATTCACTATCCTCATCGGATGAATCAACAACACGAGGGTGTTTTTCTACCATGGTGGGTGTGTTGAGAGGATGAGTCGGTTGTAGTGGAGCATTTTTTGGCAGCGAGTGGAGCGCACGGGTATATGCGGTATTTGTTTGCGCCATAGCCGTTAACACGATCACATCTTTCTCAACCTGCATGATCATGCCTAAGCAAAAGCGTACAAAGTCGCAACCTAAAGACCCATACCCTAAATGTTGATGGTGCAAAAAACATGATCGCGACGCTCGCGGGTTTGACAAGCATCGACGATATTGCCGACAAATCCATGACTATTCCGCGACAAAACGCGATGGCCAGCGGAAGACCACTCAAGTCATTCAATCATCGGTACAGTCTTTCTCAATCTAACTTATGAATACTTTCACATCTGTTTTCAGGCCCATGAAGCTGGTGGACGGCATGAACCAGATACTTGCTGGTAAGTTTGTATGGCTTCTTTGCTGTCAGGGTTTGCTGCGCCAACGGTGTGTAACCACCCGAGATTATCCCCGGTTCCTATGGACATCGACGACAGTGATAATCACTCGCAACATGACCCCCGCATTTTTATTGGGCCGCTCCTCCCTGGAGCCTATCTTCGGGTTGTTCCTCATGCCCATAGCACTGGTCCAGCCCCCACAATTGTCCCAATTGACTCACCACCTCAGCCTAATCATGCATCCAAGGACCAGAGACCTTTGCGCGAAGATGACTATGGACGCACTCCTTGGTTCCTTCCGGACAAGGGCCGATTTTGAGGTTACAGAAATCGCTGTCAAGGGGCTCTTGTCCAAAGAACTTACCAACAATCTTCTTCGTGGCGCCTCCCACTCTTGGTATTCGAAAGGACGCAGTTGTGTGAGTCTGCGAGACGATAAACAGATGAAGGTTACTCTGGCTTCAGCAAGAGAATATGGTGTCACCGTAAGGTTCAGGTCATCGTCCTAAGCTTAAACTAATATACGTGGAGCCAGTTCAAGTCTGGTAGCATTTCTGCGTCGTACGATGGGGTGAACTACAACATTTCCTTCGAGTACCGGGATCCTTGGGAGTGGATCACTCGCCTTCTCGAAGACAACACGTTGGGTCTTTTTATGATGTTCAACTCAGTCCGGAAATACTATTGCGAGGGAGTTGAGCAGGAAACCTTTTGTGAGCGAGTAATCGACGAGCCGAACACCGCTGACGCTTGGGATGAATTTGATGTAAATGTCTTATTGTCAACGCAAATGGTGAACTGAAAATATCTTGATAGTCTGAGCTACCTGATCCTGATCCCTATCCACATTGCTTCCTTCCGCTTCACTTTTGCCTGGACGAAGGAATGGTAACACGAAACGTGTCACAATGCACCCAATGGTTATGCGGCATGTATCTTTGCCTGGAAATATCAGGAATGCGTCGGGAAATGGTGGCGGCGTCCTAATCGGCTATATGGCAGGTGTAAGTCGTTCGCATTCACTTCTTCTCGTATCCAACACCTTCCTCGCGGGTCCCAGACCCAGCCGATCCGTCGGTCCGCAAAACTGCCAAGACCCTAGAATTCGCAAAATTCAAGATGAAGGTATATCAGCGTGTCCTGAAGGGTATATTCGCAAGCCTACAAAAGCGGTCTTGGAACGGTGTACCTCTCGAGTGTTGGGACAGGGTCGTTCGGGTGTTCCACTGGTGTTCTTATCAGTTCCCTCGACGGGAAGGAGGCTGCATACTTCAATGCATGCCGTGCAGCGCTCGCTAATTATCCATGCGCCAAGTGCCTGGTGCACCACGATGAGCTGCACTGCCTTCCTTACCAAGAAGTCCGAACCAAGCACCACGGCAACGATGAAAGCAGTCGTCGACGAAGCTTTGCATGCGCGCAAGAAAACGGAGAAGGAGAACATCCTGAAAAATCACGGGCTTCACGGTATCAAGGTACGTCAAGACATCTGGCCATTTTCTGGCTAACGATAGTTCAGCATTTCTTGTGGGGTTTTCGCTTCTCCGATCCGTACGCAGCGTACTTGTACGATACCTTGCACACTGGCGGCATCACTTGTTGCCACTGCTATTGGATGTCCTAGGATCTCGGCATGAAAGGGGTCTTTGCCAAGAAGTGACAAATTTTCTACCATTCTGAATCCAATACTGATGTTGGGCGGCCAGTATGCGCGAATTTTCGCGATGGCCTGGACTCAAGCACTTTAATCAGGTTACAGCTGTTCACTTCACCAATGGCCAGAGCTTGAGGAGGTGCGAGCCTATCTGTTTAGTTTTCTGACATTCTACTAACATTCTTCAGTCTGTTTTGCCTTGCATCGTGCAAATCCTCCCCCGCAATAACCCCCTTGTCCATTGTATCCGCGCGGCTGAGCAGGTGCGGATCATGACAGGCATGCATGCCCGTCAGTCGGATCGATCGCCTTCGAACATTCATCAAGGCTTACGAGTACTGGTCATCGGTAGGTGTAATATCCCGCCCTGAAAACTTCCTCTGATATGACATCGCCTTAGCGTGTCTCGGACCAATATGGCAAAAATTTCGATTTCTTCAAGCAGCATGCCACAAGTCATATTGTGGAAGATATCCTTCGCAAGGGAACAACAAACCACGGCTTGACTCACCTGGGTGAAGGGTTTCAACAAGAAGCAGCTGAGGCATACAAACAAACTAATTTTAAAAAATGTTGGCCTTCAGGTAAATTTGTGGCTTGCACTGGTTGGCAGATTCCATTTTTCCAGCACAATTTACAGTGAAAAATGTTGTTTGTTTTTCAGACATTTTTCACTGAAAAAGATGGTGAAAATTTCAAAGCTTTTTTACCCCTTTTCAACTTTCTTTTGAGTTTTTCACCTCAAACCAGAAAAGTGGTGAAAATGTTTTGGGTTTTCCACCTAGTTTCCAGCTGAAAAATTGATGGAAAACAAACAACATTTTTCACTGAGGATTCAAGAGAAAAATTTGAAATTTCCAACCAGTGTTGTTCTGTGTTACTCGCAATCATGATGAACTTGAAGATGGGTCCAATTGACAAAACACAAGAAGCCATCACCAGAATCCGGATGGCCGTTGACAATTACGAGAAACAATGTGAGTTGGACGAACAAGAGGACAAGCCCGAACTCGACAAGATTCTGAGCACAAGCCAGATAAACTCAGTGTCCTGGCGGTTTGGAGCACCTAACTGAATTTTGAACTTAAGAGCCTTCGAGGAGGAATTGAATTCAGCCGGACATCCTGTTAAAATTTCGATTTGCTGCTCTGCGACTTTGTTGCAGTGCAATTTCCCGAGGAGCGAGTTAGTTATGAGCAGCAGATCAAAGTGAGTCAATTGAGGGACATTCTGAATCCCCTTAACCAATTATCCCCCCCCCCCCCCCCCAGATTCACCCCTTCAAATGTGCTCACATAATCTATCAATCACTCGAAAGACTGGCGGGGTCTCTGGGACATTGTGCGGTGTAACCCGAGCTTTCACGGTTACTCACGGTACGACAGTGTTCTGTTCAACACAGATTCTCCGGGGATGGCCTTCACTCGTTTCAGCGCATTGATGTGTTGCACACTTGAATCCAAATGGTAATTCAATGTTGCGCTCGTTCCCCAGTTTCATCGCAGCACGCAGAAGCCGAGAACAGAGCGGGCGGGGTGTCAAGTTCATGAGGAGGTGCAACAGTACTCCCTGATGCTGATGGACTATGTGATTCATGGCACATTGTTGACTCCAGCAGCGGGCAGTGGCAAAGCAAATTTGCATTTTCTTGTAGACACTATAGACGCCGACATGTTTTCTGCGGGCTGACTGCTGCTAGGTTGATAATAATAAATTATGTGTGTCTTTATGGACTGTTAGTCTAATGTTACCTGGCCAGACCTGATAGGGTACTCCTTTGAACCTGATATGCGCCTGATCAGGCTTCATCAGGTCATCAGGTGCGGTCAGCCCCAGATAAGGTAAATCCCATTTTTCCGACATACAGAATACAGTACCTGAGAGAACAGAAACATTTCAATTTTCTTTCACACCCCTAACAACCATTTTAGTATTCGTTTCTCCTCCTAATGTGCCCGAGCCTCCGTAGCAGTTTAAGGTGTCTGCTGGTCTGTAGTGGGCACATCTAGCTGGGAAATCTGTTCCAACTTGACTTTCTCTAGCTTGGCATGCCTACTATCAATATCTATAACTGACTTTGCCTGTAAGCACCGCTCAAACAATGGTCTAGCCTCCTTCCAGAGGGTGCATGCTTTATCTCTGTGATCCCTCGACACTGATTTACTTGATATGTAGCTTGTCTTGGATGCCCATTGTCAATTGATGTGTCCTTTGGCCTTCTTTGTACAAGCGCGGCCCACACCCTCTTCGTGACTTCTTCCCAGATAACGGTACTCTCTGGCCTTCCTCACGGGCGAATGTTGATCCATCACTCTCGATGCACAATTTAAATGACATGGGACATGATTCACGGTACACCCAAGTTGGTACAGAATGCACATCCTATATCCGGTTAATGAATTTCTTCAACTCGGTCACCCGATGTCAAATAAATCTTATCACTTATGAACGGGACTTCTTCAAATGCGTCCTTTGGATGGTTATTTCTCCGCTTTCCCACCGGAGGCAAGTTGAACGGGTTAGGCAGGTGTAAGTTGAATCATGCAGACAACTGTCAGCGAGACATGTTATTAAATTATGTTTGTGAACCCAGGATATATAATGTGTTACACATTCTATGCATGCTACTACTCAGAACTTCCCATGTCGACATTGTCAACGACTTTCATACTCCCCGACCTTCTCGCGATTTTCGAACACGCTGCCGCTGACGACCCGACCTCCAGCCTCAATCCGAACTTTGTGGAAGCAGAACAGCCATTCGAAGTTTGGTATCGAGGAAAGGCAGTCGAGCTTCCTGCAGAGGTGTATAAGGTCTGCCTAGATGTCCTGCGCTTGCTATCAGTTCCAGTGACCATGCACTCCCCAGATCTGGGCCGAGGCCCAAATCCCTATGTGCACTGCCTATCATTGTCCTCGTGCGAGCCTCAACCACCTTGGATATCTGAATGGCGAACATTTCTTCTTATCCCTGATGGAGACGATGACGTGGGTGATTCAGGAAGAGAGTGATGCATTGTTCAACTGACTCAGCAACACTGTCCCTAGCTCAGGTTGGATTAATCCAATGATGTCTGTACGTGAAGTTGAATTAATCCGGTTAAGCCGATTAATACACCCAACCTTGCCAGTGTAAAAAGTCTGCATATATATGCCATAATCAATTACAGGGTAATCTAAGCGGCATCTCAGACTCCTGGCAAAGGCTGAAAGAAATTAAGCTGATTAAGCTGATTAATATGATTAAACGAATTAAGCAGGTTCAGAAGCTGAAGCCGATTGAACATTTTGCGTTAAGCCTCTAGCAGATTGCTGTAAGACAACAATGAACATCCTCCCCATGCGATGTTTGTGTGCCCTGAGCTAATGCAGCTACGAGAGGTGTTTCTCACCAAACTCTACCATGATCTTCCTGAGACTTACGATGTTCTGGACATTTACGATAGGATACCCATGTTTTGTGTGAACGCGCCAACCGGGGTTGTTCCATAATTCTTCAAATTCTTGTGGTTATTTGCATGCATCCTGCAAAGGGACAACATGCGAAGTTGGAGTTGACGAATCGAGACAAATTATGCATTCCATATTACAAGATTACGATGTACACATGACCACAATCAATCACCCTTTGTCTTGACTATCATCTCTTTGTATCGCTCTGCACTGCACACCTCGCCTTCTGGGTTATATTTTTCAACAGGTTATGGGCCTACCTGCGCACCACTGCCTTTGAAGACATTTTCTAGTCTGCTTTTCATTGAAAGCTGCCACAATCAGCACCCAGTCACCCCGTCTCATCCACCACATCCGACTCGTAAGTTCGAGATGGTAAAGGCTTCCAACATCGGGAAGCTTACGGCACGAACTTTTGGACCTGGAAAGCCGACACCAGGGCTCTTTTATTGGCAGAGGGTCTTTGGAATGCCCTCGACCCAGCGGTCCCAGTTCCAACCGGTGCGACCAGTTTGCGCAAATGGACAAACAAGAGCATGAAGGCCTATGGTCTGATTTACCTCACGCTCAGCCCGGCTGTTCAAGCCAAGGTCAATAACACTGGTATTCCGGGAAGCAATGGTCGATTGCTTTGGGTGCAGCCCGAGACGTACTATAACACAGCTGATGTGTCCACCCGCTCTATCCTCATGTCCCAGCTCACCAGCCTCACCCTTGATCTCTCTCTGCCCGCAGACACCTTTATGCAGGCTGCAGTCACCGCTCAAAACCGCCTCACTGCCATCACCGTCTCTATCCCCAAATTCATGGTCCGCGATAAGATCCTTGGTGGTCTATCCAGCGCATACTCTGCTATCACTGCTGTTCTGCAGAACGAATCACCTCAGCGGGACATCGCTGATATCATCGCTGTTATAACACTTGGGAACTTGCAGATCTCCAGAAACCTGATTCAGCTAACGTGCGAGCCCGATTGGAGAATCATGGGGTGCGACATCTGGAGATCCAATCGCTTTTGCTGCTCATCGTCACTCATACCAGGCCCCGTCCCGCTCGATGGCCGGTAGAGAGTTTGACTGGACGAATACAAAGAATTGTACAGATGTTTGCTACAGATGCGGTTTGCCTGGCCATTTCGCACAGTACTGTGTGTCGTCCATGCCTGACAATGTCCGCCGTCACATCCTTAGTGACCGCGAAGAGAACACCCATGCGGCAGTCGCCGTGGAAGCTGGAGACAGCCCACCATCGACCGAATATTCCCTGCATGCCACGTCTGCTGTCCTCGATCTCCCTCATGAGCTCAATACTGACACCATGGATCCCACCGTACTTGCAGCCTGGTACTCGACCACACCGCATGCTCGCAAATCTGATTTCGCCCATGCTGCAGCTGCCACCACCTTTGACCGTCATGACATCGATTCTCACAGCCCTCCCCCATCACCCACTCTCACCGCATCCAGGGTTTCCAGTTCTCCGGAGAAAAAGAAGAAGAAGAAGAAGAAGAAGAAGAAGAAAAAGAAGAAGGCGGAAGTTTCTGCACCAATTGCCGAGGAGGATGGAAATCATACTGAGTACAGTATCTGATTCTGGGGGTGTCTCGATTCAGGGGGGGTGTTGGAGTTGACGAATCGAGACAAATTATGCTTTCCGTATTACGAGATTACGATGTACACATGACCACAATCAATCACCCTTTGTCTTGACTATTGTCTCTTTGCGTCGCTCTGCGCTGCACACCTCGCCTTCTAGGTTATCTCTTTCAACATGCGACAGCTTTCTTGAACTGGTGGATAACGGGGATTTCTTACCTGGGAGGGGGGAACTCCTCCCACACATCAGCTCTGAGTTATTTGTCTGGTGGTCAGGTCGGTTCCAACCGAGTGTCCTGTCATTCAAACGGCTGCCCAGTTCACAAAAGCCAGTGTCTTGCATGATCTAACCCCTGGAATAGCTGCGTGTTCGGTTGACTTTCTGTAGCTATATGTAGACATAATAGCCACCTCTACAGTACTAAGGATTTGTCTTCCGTAAACTCGTAGTTCAGGCACTTGGACCACGCGAGTATAATATATCCCTCCCCCCCCTCCCCCTCACGCCGCAGTAAAAAGGCAACAGACTCGTTTTGCCATGCGCATACAATGGCCCCAAATCACAAGTCAGTCGTGATTGCTGGCCAATTCAGTTCTCTGTCGTAATTCCGCTATATATGTCAGCACTCTCAAACCACGCTCAGTCAGCCGCAGTTCATTCGACGTAGTCAGCATATCCCCACTGCTCTAAGCCGCCCACGTATTACGCTACTATGATGATGCCGGAAGGCCGCCCTAGCATTTCTATTTAACTGGCCATCTCTGCTGTTTATTTATTCGTGAACCAACTGGAACATGTCGCCTCTCATCGCATTCATCATTGGCTCTGGCCCGAACATCGGCCAACACACGGCCGCGGCGCTCAAAGCCAAAGGATACCAGGTCGCGCTCGGGTCCCGCAAGCCTCTCCCCGATGAGCTCCGGAAGGAGGGATACCTTTCCGTCATTGTTGACGCCGAAAAGCCCGAGAGCGTCAAAGCCGCTTTCGCCGACGTTAACAAGAGGCTCGGCCCCCCGAATGCCGTGATCTTCAACGGTGTGTCTCCATATTTTAATTCACCAAAAATCGCATTTAAAAATTGAATCAAATTGTTTTTCTTAGCCGCGACCTTTGTGGCCGTGCCGAGGCCCGACGACCCGCTGAGTCTTCCTGTGGAGGTGTTGGAGACCCAGAATGCGGTCAGCCTGTCCGTTTTCGTCGCGGCGCAGGAGGCCGTACGCGGCTTCCGCTCGGACGCCCTCAAAGGCACAGGCGCGTTGAAGACCTTTATCGTGACAGGAAACCCGCTGCCGTGGATGCCCACCGTCTTCCGAAGTCTGAGCATCCAGAAGCTCGCCAACTGGCGCTTGATGCAGATCTTCGCCTCTGCGTATGCGGCGGAAAATATTCGGTTGGTCGATCGTGATCAAACGTCTCGGCAAGGCTGAATTATTTGTTCTGCGCGCAGCTTCTACTATGCGTGCCTCGTAGGCGAGAACGGCGGACTGCTTGAGCCCTTCGACGACTTCCTCACCAGCGGGCCTCAACATGCAAAGGTTTATTCAGACCTGGTTACACGGCCCGACCAGGCCGACTCGGAGTATAGGTCTGTCTCTCTGCCCCATCCTCTTCTGCTTCGAGAGTTTTTGATTCACTTTTTTTGGTGCTCCCTAGGTTTACTTTGGACTGTAAACCATGGAAGAAATAATGGAGTGACCTGTCCCATCGAAGCGGACCAAGGAGGAGCCAGTCGAGGGACGGTAGATGACTTAGACATGGCGTTATCATGATGTTCGTAGATATATTATGCTGGGAAATATGTCGGTCAAACCGGCGGGAGCGAACTAGGGGCAAGTAGATAGCACAGAGAATGGTTTTGCGTTTGGGGTGCCGTGATTTGGACGAAACACCAGAAAAAGCCCTGTCCCATCGACCATTCCCTACCCAAGATCTAGGGCGGCTCCTGTGGGACGAAACCTTTGTCGTCGTGCTGAAGGCGAATTTGAACGGCTATGCGATATCGGAGAGAGGAGAAGAGAGAAACTAGGTGGGAGAGAAGAAAAATGCATAAACGATGGATCCGATGAGCAAACATGTAAACGACATAACCCAGCGGGGCAGAAGGGCAGCGTGCGTCAGGAGCCGGAATGAGGGCCACGACGCCACAGATGGTGGGGATAGGGGTGGAAGGAGCGTATATAAAAGCATGAATATTCAGTGCAGAAAGCGGAATACAAAACTGAACACATACTTTGAACACTACGAGCATATTTCGGCCGTTAAACTATACCCTAATAAGCCAACGAAGATCGACAACACGAACGGCAAATAGGTGATAGGGCCCTCGGAAAACATATCGAACGCTTTCTCGGCACACACAGCAGATCTCAACTGTCAAAGAGTTCAAATTCAACAACGTCCATAATCGAATTACAAAGAATTCAAACCTGATCATATGGGAGCAGTGACTCGTATCTGATCTTTGCCTGCCCATTCTTCAGATGCCCAAACGGTACGAACGTCGTCAGTCAGCGTTTCCAACGCACGGACCGTTACCTTCCTGCACGAAAAGATGAATGTTAGCAACGTATAACCACAACCATCCAGAACAATACATCGCTCTCGAAAATATTGTACATCACGGAGACCGGTGCAGTCGCGGCCCACCTGCACCGTCGTCCCAAGATCAAACTGCAAGCGCTTCAAGAGCTCATGGAAGGACGCGTTCCGCTTCTCGACCATCTCATCAAACGCGGCCAAGTGCGCGTTGAAGAACGTGAGGACAGTTAGCCCGGGGCTCTTCAACCCCTCCGTCGCAGGCGGGGGAATTTCATGCGGATGGCGTTACCGCCTTTGTTTCCCTACGGGTTCTCTTTTAGTAAACTTGTTACGATCATATTGAGGGACGGTAAATCGAACTGATCATGAGCACCATGACCTCGCAGAGCTCTTGATCTCGCTGAAGCATGACTTAAGCGACTTCCCCACGATCACTACAACGAACATCCCGACGAGCTGCTTTGATGCGAGCTGCGCATGCCAATTAACACAAACACAAAGCCAATGGTCGGGATCATGCGCGTTGGCAATGTTAATTTCCAACTAGCTTCCCCTCGAGCTCATTCCTCTTCAACAGTAGATATACATATGTGCAGTTTGAGGATCGTCGTCCGACATGAAATTGACCAGGTGCATATTAATGTCCAATTACACACGTGGAGGTTGTGGCCTCGGAAAAATGTGCTGCAAAGTTGAACCAGACGAAAAAGCCCAACAGATCAAGCTATGACGTCGATCTAATTCCAATGAATAGAGGGTTTGCGGTGAGCTACCAGGAGCCACCCGGTGGCTCTTCGGCGGCATGTGGTGGGAGATGGCTCTCTACATGAGTGTAAAACATTCAGGTTATGATGTCATACCTGATCCGGCCGGTGTGGTCTGCGACGCCGGTGGCGGCGTCCAGCACGCTGATCGAGTCAGAGCGGTCCAGGTGGAGAGGTGAGTGCCAGTTCATATGTGGAGAATTTGCAAAAGGAAGAGGAGAGGAGGCACACTGGGGTTCTCCTGCCCATCGCACGCGAGGGTCGTGCTGTTGTCATTAATCCAGAATTCGCCTGAGGCGCTGTTGGGTTCGATATGTTAGCGTTCGTTAGACTAGGTTGGGCCACCACATGCGCAAGTGAGGGAAAGGGAGCGATGGAGGGAGGACGGCGGGAGATGGCGATGGTGCAGAAGAGGTGTGTCAACATTCTGCTTTTTGCGAATAGTGTTTGAGTAAAGGTTAAATGCGTAGGAATGGCGACACGACATTGCGAGATACACGTCGGTTCGGTCAGTGCTCATCCGGTCCACTTGAGTCTTTGGGACTGGTTTCGGGCCCTGCGTTCGATTATTTGAGGCCCCGACCACCTGCCTAATATTGCGCATATACATGGCACATAAAGAATCCCCTGGCCACAAAATATACCAGGGGAATGTAAATTACACCCAGTCAGCCCGGGCGGTTTGCCCCTGAAAAATCCCCGTCCCGTTAGATTTTCACCGATCTGACTGCACCATCTTGTGCGCACTATTACTGACTCTCACTACCCCAAATATTGGCCCATGTGCACAGTTATTGGTCCTGTTGAACGTTGAACCCAGTAAAAGTGTAGAAAATGATACATACCCTTGCCCCATGTCATGTTGAGCGCAGCGTTTTCAAATCGGTTGCACAGTCAGAAAGCGCTGCTTCGGGGCATATAGCATCCATATTTTGCCTGCCAGAACTCGCATTATCATTATATTTTGTTCCGGCGGCGCGTGGGCCAAAGAAGGTTGGGAGAACACGCTTTGACATCTTCCCACGATGCGGCTGTTTGTCTCTATGTACAACTACTTCGCTCGGATCAACGCTGTCACTCGCTTCTACTCCGTCTTCCACATCCACCCAAGGGTTCTCCCTTCCTCCCAATGCTCAGCCGGCTCGCCCCGCCATTCTCGACGCCTAGTGACGCCGACGCTTCCTCGCCATCCCCGCACTCTTTCTGGCGGCTACCGATCTGCGCGCATCTTGCGCGCATCCCGTTGCATGAAGCGCACTTACCATCGGTAGTGAAGCTGCAGACCCACACTCACACTTCACCGCCAACCCCACATAGTGCCCTCTTCTCGATCTTCCTGCCACGCAGCGCCGCGCCGGGGCGCATTACTTGGTCAAGCTAGTGTGCGATCTAGAGATTCTAGCGTAGATTCTGAAGTGCATACGTTTTCATCTGATATTCGAATATAGCGTCAAATCTATTCTATGCAGTTCCATTTCCCGTGTACTCTCCGTCGTTCCGGATCGCCTTCGCACCAGACCCCACCTCTTTTTCGGGAAGAGGAACGCACCAAAGGAGTTATTACTGCACCCACACTCAAGTGCGTCCGTCTTTCTGTGATGTAAACACTCCCGATCTTTGCTACATTTGCGCACACTTCACCTCGTACGTCCCTCTTTCAATGCTCTTACTCTGTCATCTGCCCGTGCCTGCACCGCGTCACCGAGCGTTATATTGAAACCGTCCGCTCCCTCAGCGACCGATGGCAGCCAACGGCGACCACAGCTTTCTATTTAGGGTGTCTCAATTGTTCTTGGCTCTCCGCAGCACCTGGACGAGCCACTCTCCTCGTTCTTCTTACCACTCCCTCTGTCCCGGCTTTCTGTATCTATTCTTTCGGTATTTGGTGCGTACATTCTTGGTTTTTAACCTTTAACACGACGCCCAGACTCCCCCTTGCCCTTGTACGGTCTCATCCCATGCGCGCCCCCATGGGTGTCTCTGCACGGCAGCGCATGACGTCATTTCTCTTCTCCCGTGGAGATATCGATCTTCGTTCGTTCTGATTTCATTTTGTGGACGCGTGAGTGTTCACCGCTCAGTAATACGTCCCATACGCCCCGCATCTGCTCATAAGTCCTATCTCTTTCACTCAGGACCCGAGCTTTATGCCGCTTGTCCTGGGTTCGACTTTCATTCTTCGCCAGCGAGGTACGTTATGTATCCCTTTGGAGTACTATCGGCACAGCCGCTCACGTTTTGGCCTTTATTAAGACAAAATGAATTCGTCTTCAAATTTTAACCTAACCATCGCCGCGGAATTTATCGAACGCGCATGAGGTGCGCGATCCCCCCGCCGTCATCACCTCACTCACTCACATTTCTTCCGCAAGCTTCAACAGCCCTCCCGGTGCGCTACCACTTGAAGAATTCCCCGGAAAAGAGCTCTGCACATACCATTTAGATTGCGGTCCCATCCCTTGTCACTCCGACATTTTCTTTTTTGGACGGTACGGCCCTTATAGCATCTGCATTGAATTCATTTTGAATTTCCAGTCCCTTGTGCGTCACACATCTGATACAGACGTGCTCGAAATTAGGATGTAGGTCTGAATTCAGAGCACCATACATAATCCGAATGGCCTCCACTATAGCAATCCTTAGCGATTCTACGAAGTTAAGTAACATTCAATTGACTTGCTCAATGTAGCTGAATTTCGTGGGTCACGAGCTACAGAACTGATACCAAACCTCTCTCCCTTGTGCAACCTGCAACCTGCTCCTTCGAGGATATTCATAGGTACGCCATTTTAACCATACAGTGCGGATGATCAGATAAAAAATGCAGAATGGAATGGGTAAAAGGTATAACGACTCATTCACATTTTCATGCAATTACGAGTACTTTATGTACTCGTTCTTTTCATAATCGGAACCAGCTTTTCGAGTTCGCGATACATTTATCAGTGCATCTATCGGAGGTAATGAAATAGTGGCTGTGTCCCTTAGATTCTCGAAGTCTTTTTAACAGCCTAATCTAATGAATTTGGTGATGATATAATCCATAGAGATGGGGTCAGTTCGAATCTGTTGGGCCAATCCTTTTGTTATTTTTTTCAAAACATGTATATAGCTTAGTTGGCGGTTACTCTGGGGCAGGCTTGATGTGTAGACTATATATGTATTTTTGGCAGTACAAACCACAGTTTTTGTCACTTTAGGACCGAATTTTTCATGCAGCCAAAGTGACCATTGTCACGTGTTCCACATACGTGTTCCACAGACGTGTTCACATCAACCAAGCTTGACCAAACAAAGGATCGACCTTCTGAAGAATTGGGCTCCAGCGGCACAACATGTGCTTAGATGCCCACACCCAACTGGTAAGAGTTTTAGTTTATTGACATGGCTATCATATTGCTCTATAATACATGGTAGTATATCTAGAATGGTTGAGTTCTGGGAGGTGCAAGAGGAGCAAAAACATACTTTTTTGTGGGGCCTCGAAGACATTTATTCTGTGCAGAACAGCTGGGATATTTCATTTGAAATACTGTATCTTGACGTGGAACGAGCCACAAGGCAATCTGTGATCTGTATAAGGAGATAGTTGACACTGAATGTGTGCTGAATCAATGTGAAATCACTGTCCAATGTTCAAACCAGCACTCAGGGCTCGAACTATATCGGCCGTGGTGCTCGGAGCACCGCAACTACGTGCGTCAGTCGCACTAAGTTCGAAGCCCGCTGCACGTCGGGGTTCGACTCCCCGCGCCCGAATTCCTCTAGTCTGGCGGTTTTTTCTGCCGACATATTTTATCAAGTCTGCTGAGTCCCTTTTCAACTTCGCGTCTGCGTATTCTTCTTCCCCGATATCCGTAAGAGTCCCCTCACAATTCCCGAATGTAGAATTTCGAACAGTTCCGGGATGCACCTCCTCCAAATGGAACCCAGAAATCGGGTGTGGTGCGCGGCGCACATCAGCTGTCCGTGAGGCTTTTGGATGCCAAGACATAGGCAGGCTGCAGATCGGGGTTCGACTCCCCGCACCCGAACTACGTTTCATCTTCTTCAATTATTTTTGTCTCGACCGCCTCGTCTCTACGACATTCGCCGATTCTCTCTTTGCAATGCACACCGACTCTTGTTCATCACGCCCAAAATCACCTGTACGCTCCAATGAACTCGGCAAACCACTTCAAGCTCTGACTCTACTTATTGCCCAGGGACCAAAACAAGCATGATGTATCGGGCGTGGTGTGTGGTGCACCGCAGGTACCTGTGTTACTGTCAACACTTGTTCAATTCGTTTCCGTTCAAAACTGACTCCAACTTCAATTCAGCTGAGCGTCGTGTCAACGATCTTCACGCCGGGTCCGTCGTCATAAAAACTCATACCGATGTTCAATTTAACCCCGGCCGAACTACTACTCCGAGGTGCATGCGAGGCCTTCATGTGAATCCCTAAGTTCTCTTTCTTTTTCTTCCTTTTTTCTCTTCGAATTGTTGTGGCTCGAACCTTCGGTCCTGAGTTGGGCGATTACCTTGCCAAATCGCAATTCAGACTTGAGCTCGAGCTCGCTCGGCCTGGGCCGAAAAGTCGATAGTACTCAATGCCGTGTGTTCCCCATTCGGGTTCTGCTTCTTCTGAGGATACGGCCAGCGTCAACGGCTCCGCTGATTCTTCCTATGGCCACAGGATTCTGGGAGTCGCCAATTCGAGTGTTTCCTGTATTGATGAATATGGGATGCCCCCCTCTGTTAGCTTTTGTTAAATAAATCTCCGACGAACTTTGCGCGTCATTTGTGGAACCCACTCCAAACCCCATGGATAAATCTGTCTGATGGTGTCAGGGAGGAAGAGTGGAAGATCTGACACATGGCCTTTTCTCGTCCGTGTTCCGATGCCGAACTCCTATCGATATCACCAACTCACCTCATTTTTCAGAAATAGGTTTGTTGTTGTTCCCGGAGGAACATTCTTTGTTGCTCATGAAACGTGTAGAGCAGCACCAGTCATTGCGGTAATTATTATCCTCGTTACCGATGCACTGCTGGTCGCCGATGCATCAGCTGTTGCTATGCCAGAGCATATATGGCTTTCAACAATCCCACTGCGGGATGCACTGATGCGCCGAAGCACGTGTGAGTCCTGAGACCGATGTCACGTCAGATCAGACATGTTCTCTCTATGCCAAATTCACCGGAGCTCTAAACAAGGTGGTGATAGATGTAGGCTGCAAGCCGTCCTATTTTCACAGCAGTACTGCACCGGATTTGTCACGTCTCAGGGTAATCAATATGTTCTTGGTCAGTGGAGGTTGAGTGTCGGTACCAATCTCGCGCCTGGACAAGCCAGTATCATTTGTTTATTTTGGTATCTGTTCATCTCACAAATTGGATGGAGAGGGTGGGATCAACAGCAGAAGTAAATGAATCAGAGATGAATATGCTGATATATGGAGTGAAAGAGTCATCAGTTGGGTTTGGCGGGTAACAGGCTATTGTGAGGGTGATTACTGTCTATAAGAAGACACAACAATCACAATCAGGAGTGGATGGATTGGAGATGGGTACACTGATGAACAGACAAATCTTGCAGTTGAGTCGGATGGGTAATGGACATCCCATGCAGGACACAGCCTCGAGAGGGCATATATAACATGCAAGCCCTGTGTTTGATCCCCATCTCAAAATGCCCCGCCAGTCCACTGTCACAGAAATTCGCCTGGACAATATTAAGGGCTGCTTGACCCCTGCCCTAACACTTCTCAAGGAACTGAATGATGCATTTGGCCCACCATTTATTCAGCCCATTGCAAACACCATTGAGTCCTTAATTGACATGGTTCAGGTAAGAAGGCTTGAACATTAATAATTGAGGCACTTACCAAATGGCATAGAATGTGAAACGGAACAAGGATGAATGTGCCCAACTCATGGAGAACATCCATCCAGTCCTTTATGCAATTATCAACCTCCATATCAAGGCCGAAACAGTCGAATCCCTGTCTCCTGAAATGCTGGATAACATTGGGAAGTTCATGGAGTAGGTGGTGGCCATTTTTGTGGCACCAGTTAATGAACAGCCTGCTTCTCCAGGACTCTGCACAAGATATATACTCTCCTTGAAGGACAGCAGGATGATAACAGGATCAAGTATCTGTTCCGCAATAATGAAGTGCAGAAATTGTTAAGGGATTGTCATGCAGGATTAGACCAGGCTATGAAAGTTTTTGAGGTGAGTGCTACATCTATATATTCTGGCGAGACATTGATTGACTGCTCTTAGGTTACCACCAGACCTCTGTGGGTGAATGACATTGGTGTAATGACAAAAACAGCCCAGCTCATGCGCGAGGAATTGTTTGAGCTGATTCAGACCCTTTCTGATAGCAGTACCGACTCAAACGGATCATCGGTAGATGAACAGTTCACAACCAGTACATCCAACTAATTGGGAGTCAGGTTTATCAGGGCGGGAATGAATCGAAAAATAGGTACAAGTTTGGTTTTGTGACTAACTGAGTTTCTAAATCTTTCCCTTATAGTTCAACCTCATTTTCAATGTTGCCTTCAAAGCCCAAGATCTTCTATGGTCGTCAATCGGAGGTGGAGACGATCATGAAAATTCTCAACCAGGAGTCACCCAGAATAGCCATTCTTGGAGGAGGTGGAATGGGCAAGACAAGCCTTGCAAAAGTGATCCTGCACTATCCACAGACCTTGGAAAAATTCCAACACAGGTTTTTTGTCAGTGCAGAAGCTGCAACCACCAGTATTGAACTTGCGGCCCTCATTGGACTACATGTTGGACTGAACCCAGGAACAGATCTCACAAGACCTGTTGTCCAGTACTTGTCACAAAAGCCATCTTGTCTTCTGATTTTGGACAATCTGGAGACAGTGTGGGAACCAATGCAGTCCCGAGGTGGAATTGAAGAATTCCTTTCTCTCCTTACAGAGGTGAAACACCTTGCACTCTTAGTATGTCTAGCCCTGGTTCCATTTTTGCTTCACTGATTTCTACCAGATCACAATGCGAGGAGCTGAGAGGCCTGGCAAAGTTCACTGGACTCACCCATTCTTATTGCCACTGCAATCTCTGTCAGCTGAAGCTGCACAGCAAACCTTTATGGATATTACAGATAATGCCTATATAAAAGAGGACATGGAGCAAATTCTCCAATTTACAGATAATATGCCCCTTGCAGTGGACCTCATTGCTCATTTGTCTGACTATGAAGGGCTTTCCAATGTGTTGGCTAGATGGCAAACCGAAAGGACATCTCTGCTGTCTCTGGGGTATGACCGAAAATCCAATATGGATGTGTCAATCAGTCTCTCTCTCTCCAGTCCCAGGGTCACATCAGAGAGCAAGAAATTGTTGAGCCTTCTCTCAATCCTCCCTGATGGACTCTCTGATGGTGAATTGGTCCAATACAAACTTCCAATCCATAATATTCTCAGTTGCAAGACTGCATTGCTGGCCACATCACTAGCATACCAAGATGACAACAGGCGGCTTCGGTCACTGATGCCCATGCGAGAACATGTCCAAAAGTTCCTGCCCCCATCCCTAGCCCTTGTACAATGTCTCCGGAAGCGGTTCTATGCACTTTTGGAGCTATATAAGAAGTATAATGGAGAGCAGCTGGGGCCTGTGATCAATCAAATTACATTGAATCTGGCAAATTTCCATCAAGTCTTCCAACAGGGGTTATCCAACCATACTCAGGATCTGGGGATTACCATCCACAGCATATCATCCCTGAACTCATTCTACAGAATCACTGGACGAGGTTATGCAGGGTTGCTGGATAGCATTCTACCTATTTTACCTGGACTGCATGACCTCCAACTGCAGCTACATTTCATCATCGAAGTTCTCATATCATCTGCCCATTACCCCAGCCTTGATATGGAGCAATTCATAACACAGGCACTAAATATGATTGAACATATCAACAACCCTCTTCTTGAGTGTAAGTGCACTTCTTCTGTAAGCCACTATCTGTCTTATATGATCACATCTTAGGGCAAATTCTATCGTGCAGCAGGGCATTGTATTCTACAGTGCAGATTTGATATACGCCAAGCTATGCAATTCTACGAAAAGGCACTGGAATTGGCAATGTCGTGTCGAGATACCAACGAGCAGTGTTATGGTTTGATCAGCATTGCCCAGCTCAAATATATGACTGGAGATTACTGCACAGTTCAGGCGCACATAGCTGAGACACTGCGGCTATTAAAACTGGTCCCAAATTTGTTCCAGGAAGGACAGGCACTGTATACGGAAGCTCTATGTTCCATACATCTAGGGAACTTCCTGCAGGCTAAAGAGGCTCTACACAGAGGCAGAGTCATTCTCAGTATTTGCGGCCTGGCTGGAGGGACTCTTGACCAGGCAATGGTACTCCAGCAGGGGGGGATCCATGTTCAGAAATCAGAATATGCTCAAGCAAGAAGCATCAACAGTCAAATAATTGCAACTGTTTCTCCTGCCCAAAATCCCTGGATCTATGCAACATCACTTGTAAATATTGCACATATTGACATGATGTGTGGAGATATGGTGGACGTGTATCACAAGTTGAACCAAGCTAAAGAAAATTTGAACAAGTTTGCTGGTTCAAGACAAATTTTATCCTGTAACATAATTGAGGCTGATGTTAAACTCAGAGAGAAGAAGTTTGACTTGGCAAAGATCAGATTCCGGGAATGTCTTCATGCCACCGGGGGGATACACAATGATGTTGAATCATTCTGCTTGGAAAGACTTGCCGATATCACAGCTTGGCCAAGTTCGGAATGGCAATTCAGATGGCCAGTGACATACTTGGCATATGCCTACAAAACAAAAAATAACTTCGCACTTCACAAAGCACTTCTCTGTCTGGGAGATGTGTTTATTATCAACAAAGATGGAAAAACTGCTGCAAATCTGTACATGCTGGCACTGGAAGGATTCACACAGATGGACGTCCATCGCAGCCGAGCACAATGCATGATCCGTCTAGGAGATCTTGCAAATGAACAAGGACATACCTCAAAGGCAATTTCCTTGTGGCAGATAGCCCGGCCACTGTTTGAGCGATCATTGCAGGCCACAGATGTCGCTCAGATTGATGTGAGGCTCTCAGCTGCTGAAAAGCGTGATCAGGAAGCCTTGACCACTTTGACTGGACCCGATGAGTGGTTGAACATGGGATCATCTGAGATCCAGCAGGTTGAAAGTGCGCATTTGGAGGGTTCAGAAGATGTTGTCTCTGTTCTAATGCCATGCTAAAATCCTTCCGCATATGCCTGTTGTATTTACATCTAAATTGTATTTATTTATTTCCCCTCACTGTTGTCTGGTAAGGCCATTGTTCCCTGAATGGTCAGTTTGTGAATCATTTTTTATACGTGGTGAGAACCATCAAGTCAGATCCAACCAAAAATGTGTAAGGCTCAAGGAGCACTCACAACTGGGAGAATGTTGTATGCTTGTCCTGGCAGGATCAAGTGTTACTTGAGTGGTGGACTACTGTCTATACTCTTCAAGAGACTACCAAGGGCCGGATATTCCGTGCTCCCATGCGGTAGACTCCTTTGAACTCCGGATATTCCAGAGAACTGAGCAGATTGTAGGCCGTAGTGACCTGTCATGATAGAGACGTAAATGTAGAGTGAAATGGGGAATTGTGTAGGATTATAGTCGCCTGGTGCCTAGTGCGTGTGCCAGGCAAGGCAATACAAGCGCTCATGCCTCTATCAGGGCCTCAAAGAGGGCTGGAAAGGCGCTTTGAGCTAGATTAGAGATTAGATTTTGTCAAGTCGCAAATCAAATATATAAAATTCAGTTTCTGGCCAATTTATGTGTATTAAGATACTTTAAAAAGTGTAGCTGACTTAAATGCCTGTTAAATTGAGGACCGGCGGTGTGTGTGGAGGGGTTGGGCCTTGAAGTTTGGAAGCAATAGTGAGCCTGGATTGATGGGCTATCAGATTTGTCTTGGTACATGACTACTAACAATCAGCTTTGAATACCACTACAGTGACTCCCAACCCCAGAACACGAGGGTGGGTAGGAGCCTGCCTTTTTACTATCAGACTACATAAAACTTGGTTCACAGAAGTTTCAACTTGTTCAATTGGGGAGGTGTTAATGTTAATCTTGGACGTCAAAACCCGTTGGGTCGTCCACACACCAAATGATTCGTAAGTTTCCAAGCCAGCTGGTATCTTCCGGTTCACTCCGAACGTCGGAAGCCATAACGCCGGCTAAGCCTTTGTCACCCATTGACAGGTCTCTCATGTCGGATAGGTATGACCCACTCTCCGGGGCCACCAGGACCCCCCTCATCATCGAGATTCACTATGGCCCGGACTTGAGAAAGAACCCGAGAAAGAGTAGCTAGTTCTACGTCTTGCTTGTGTAGCACGCCCCAAGTTCGGGACGACTCGACACGGTTTGGGGAATCAATCCGATTCTCCATCGCTCCTTCTT
>JARKIC010002013.1:0-82167 GCA_029378375.1 Mycena olivaceomarginata | reverse complement strand
TGTACTTCGAGCCTCAAACAGCACTCTAAAAGTTCAAATAAATTGGAGGAGCTTTTTAAACAGTGAATAAGACATTCTGTTTGCTGGAATTTCTTGAAAATGTTGCTGCTAGTTTCGCGGTCGCCTTTGAAAGAACAATGTGGCTGTGCTGATTATATAACAAGCTCTTACTCCGATCGGGACCCCGCGCTTAACAACAGACTACGCTGGTAGCGTATTCATGCACAGCATGATCACCACCAGCATGGACTACCTTGCCTTTGGTCATGGTCGGCATGCATGTCCTGGATGGTGCGTCGAATTCTCGGCTGTCACGGTATTCTGAATCACTTGCGGTGCAGGTTCTTTGCAGCAATGGAGCTTAAGGCGATGCTCGCCCATGTGATCATCAACTACGACGTGAAGTTTGAATCTTCAACCATGCGTCCACCTAATCAGTGCATTGGTGCCGCATACATTCCCAACAGAACTGCCAAAGTGTGGTTCAGGCGACGGTCTGAGGGCCTTGATTCCACCTCAGGGAGCACCGCCAGAATGATGTAAAGGTCCCTTAAGGTGGGTTCTTTTGTAGTACGCAAACCTGCCTTAAGGGGCCACATCCGCGCGGCGGACGCTAGTCAAGAATTTGTCAACAATGTGTCATGTTCCCGTTTGGGAAACATGCGGCGGGCGGACCACCCGCCCTGCCTCAATTAGCGCTGTATCCGCCATTATACCCACACCGCCACTTCCCCTCTCCCATCAGCACCCCGACTAATGTTTCCAGTCCTTCTAGGTCCAATTTGACCCAAAATTCAGCACGCAGAACACAGTGCCGGCCGCGTCCGCCCATCACCAGCCCCGCCCATCTACCGCTCCTTTGTCGGGTGGGCAGCTCCCCTTCGCGACCCTGCATCCACTCTGATCTTTTCCGGCCTTCTAGGTATGATTTGGCTTGAAACTCCTTTTCCTAGAGCGAAGCACGGAGACGTATGCCCACCACCCGCTCCACCCATAAGGTCCATCTATCGCTATTTTGTCGCATTGGCGGCTTCCCCTCGCATCTCTGAATCCGCCTTACTTTTCCATGCCCTGCTAGAGTTAATTTGCCTTAAATTCAAGTCCTAGAACGAAGCGCAGACGCGTCCGCTCGCTGATACTCACACGGGTATTAACTCAAATTTCGTGCACAAGGCCTGCAGTTTGAGCAGTAACCTTCCAGTGAATAGATATTTTGCTCCTTTCACTCTACCCTACTGGATTCCAACTTGTGGAGCCTAGCGCGGACGTGTCCGCCAAATGGTTGTGCGCCCCACTGCTTCAGTTCTATTGCTTTGACACTGCACTTCGAGCAGCTGTTTGTTATTTGACACTTTCCTTCCACATGGGCTCATTTCCACCAGATATCGTTGCCGCGGGGATAGCGGCAGACACGTCCGCCACTCTGGCCCACTCCAATGCACATCCCCAAATTTCCTTGGTTTGGTCTTGAAATACTGATTGGTGCATTTCTTTCTAATGTTCTCTCCCTTCTAGATTTCACTCAACTAAGTTTCAAGCCCTTGGGCAAATGGCGGACACATCCGCCCCACCACTCACAGTATACACTGATTGTCTTGCATTGAACAGTTACATCCATTCTCTTTGGCAATGTACTGCTGCCATTCCGACCTCTTTGAGTCTGAGATATCAATAATATCTTTCCTTTCCAATCAAGGTCTTGCGGACGACTCAGGATAATCCTGTATCAGGGAAGTCGAATCTCTTAAATGATTTAGGTGCAAAAAGGCAAGTAAGTGGGCTTATAATCGAATTATTCACTTGAAATTCTCATTGTAGAGGTACTTAGAACTCGAGCAGGAACTTAGGGTTGGAAAGTAAACTGAGCAGCAAGTTGCAGTTGCTGCCAGCAACTGAACAGTTCAATGTTCGGCTGCGGCCCACTCGGGATGATCTGATCAGGTAGCTTTTTTTTTTTTTTTGCTGCTCGGTGCTTTCCAATCCCAACGACTCAGGCGCGTCTTCGGACAATGACTGCTGCTCGGCAGACTCGTCTGCGCCGTTGGCGGACGCATCCGCACACCTGCAACGTAAACCTCCGGTGGCGTTTGATCTCACCTGGTCGACCAATCAGCATGCGAATAAATGTCGGACGAATCCATTATTTTTGCACTGTGCTCATTTCCAGCACTTCGAGGGCTTTTGAAGTACGAGATATCATTCTGGATACATTCCGGATTAGTTTTGATTAATTTTCAGATTTTGTATCACCTATGAAACTCATGCACTTGGTTGGTGTATGCTTGCCCCAGATTCACTGTAAACTTTAGCGGCCTTTCGGACGGTTTCATGCACCCAATATCATATTCGGCGGAAAAATCTAAAATAAATCAGACTAGAACCAGAGGGTATTCAGAATTATATCCCACCCCAGAGAAGTGCTGAAAGCATTAGAGAATGAGTCCGATAAAAAAAGATCAAATTAGATGGACTTTTATACGGCTGCTGATTGGTTGAGCGGATGAGTAAAACACCACCGAAACTTACGTTAAGGTGTGCGGATGCGTCCGCCAACGGTGCAGACACGTCCGCCGAGCAGCCGGGTCCAACACAGAGTCGAAAACATGTCTGAGCCCCACTCTGCTGTTGTGGTTGGTAGCCAGCGCAATCTATCATCAAACAATGCAGGCCGAACTTTCAACTTTAACTTCAACTTTACTTCCACTTGCTGTGGCGCCATTCAGATAACTTTCCAACCCTCAAATTATTGATCTTCGTTTCCGGAATACATATCTGCTTCTAAACTGTGCATTGGATCTTCCGCATGCAATTTTTTTGTTAACTTGTATGCCATGAATCCGAGAACTTTTGTGCTTGTGGCAGACAATATTGTGTACCTGCCTCTGCCTTGAAAATATCTGTTAATACTTTTGGTACAGATCTGCCGGGCTGCCCATTAGAATGTGCATCGCTCAAGCAAAGCTAACATGTTACTAGTGAATCTCTCATGTAATATTATCTTTAGCCTGAAGACTGATCAGATGAAAACAACTGTGCTCTCGATCTGCTTAGCTGGAAAGTGATCAAAGTAGCATTCCAGATGAAATAAAGTTGAGCTTGCAGCCTCAACTTGGGAGAGTGAAGTGTACAATGGAGCAGCAGACGTATCTGCCACTATGTTCAACTTCGCCGCAATCCGTGCAAATATACGAAGGAGTTGCTCAGAATGGATAGGCTGGGAAGTCAAGCAAGAGGTTGGAGGTAGAATTATATTTATAGAATTCAGAAAACAAAGAGGTCGGGGAAGGCGGATGTGTCCGCCGTCGTGTTTGAAATTTGGGACTCGGGTAGTTTGAATCTAGATGGAAGCCAACATTTAAAAGGCAAACAACTGTTCAAAATGCAAGACTAGTCCGAGGAAAAGCCGGCAAAAGAAGTGGTGCATATAATACAGTGGCGGATGTGTCCGCCGCCGAATCGGTGGAGGCAGAATGCACATAAATTGATCCCGGATGGAAGAAGGGTGTTGGATTTTAAACAGCTGCTTAAGTGCAGTACTGACACAATGAAGCTGCAGCAAAGGTCAGGGATACAATCGAGTGGCGGATGCATCCGCCATGGTGCTCTGCAAGTCGGATTTGGGGTCAGATTGGATTTAAATCTAAGGAAGGTATCAGTTGCAAGCTCACCATTCGAAACAAGTTCCCCGAGTCTCAAAATTCAACCACAAATCAAGTTTCACGATTAATGGGCGGACGCGTCCGCGCAATGTTCCAGGCCCCGAATTTCGAGCTGAATTTAGCCTGGAGCAAATGAAGAGACCACATTGGATGCAGAGACGAGAGGGAAAACTGTTGGCAGACCAATCAAGAGCGAGGCGGGTGGTGCGCAGACACATCCGGACAGTGTTCCACATACCAAATTTCAAGTTGGATTGAACAATTTAGCTACATACCATACTGATACGAGAAGGGAAGCGGCGGTGCGGGGTATGGCAGTGGGTACAGCGCTAATCAACGGCGGGGCGGGTGGTCCGCCCGCCGCATGTTTCCCAAATGGGAACATGACACATTGTTGACAAACTCTTGACTAGCGTCCGCCGCGCGGATGTGGTCCTTAAGGCGGGTTTGTGTACTACAAAAGAACCCACCTTAAGGGACCTTTACGTAACTTTGGCGGTGCTCCCTGAGGTGCTTGATTCCCACCAACAGTGAAACGAGGTTCTCTTTATGGATGAGGGACATATCCTGTAGTGCAGTTCTTCTGGCCCTAGTTCTCGAGTCAATGTGCATGCACATGTGTTTGCTTTTTGACGTCAATTTAGCATCCGCTCGCGCTGAGACTGCCGATTAGCACTCATTCACAGTCTCGATTTAGGGCTTGCCACTGTGCCTCTCAGTCGGTATTTGTCACCTCATCCATGACTTGCAGGGTTGAGCCGTTGCTCTATCGCGTCGTGTGTATCAACGGCTTCTATGAGCGGCTTATCCAAGCCGCCGACGTTCTTGCGCAACTCGGTGCACTATCTTTTGTTTCCCCCTGGGGCCGACATCATAAAGGCGATCGAGATCATATCGGGTAGCGCCAGGCTTATATCGCTCCTCATCGACGGGCCATTGCGTCCAAATCTTCTCCTGCTGCTCGATGAACTGCGTCCTCAGAGGCTACATCTTTTGCTGCTTCCCTCTAACGACTGGCCCGAATCTCCCTGGACCCAATCGATTTTGAATAGCCCATTATCGTCGTCAGTTACCCACCTGGAGTTATTCATGGACACTACTTAGTGAACACACAAGATGAGAGGACAATTGGTCCCCGCTTGCGGCCCTGCCTGCTCTTACGCACCTCTGTCTCTCGGAAGAGTTGGCCGAGGACATCTTACGGGCCGCTCTCGCCGAATGTCCCCGCCCTATGGTTGCGATCAGTGGCTTTTGGGTTTCCGCGAGCCCAGGCTACATCCAGGTTTTGTCGCGGGTCTCGCTGTTACCGATCCACGCGTAGTTCTAATGGTGGTGCTGGACTATAAGAGGGATTGGGAGACGGGTGCACGGGGTGGTGATGATTTTTGGACGCGCGCAGAAGCATTCGTAGCCCGGAAACGCAAGGGTGAAATCGAGAGTGCGATCTTACTCTTCAAACCTCATCACAAATACGCTAGTTCAGGTTTCTCAGGCTCGTGCTACTTTTTGGACGAGAGCGCTTCGCCAGTCTACACTACACGGCTCCTCCCCCTTGCTGAATGTGGCTGAAGGAATACCAAACATCGAACTCTGCGTTGCGGAATGCCTATATTCACACACCCTCTTGTCTTGCTGCTCAAATAATTTTAAATTTTGGACAAAAGAAACATTTTCGAAATGGGAGAGTCATCGTACGCACAACCACGATCTGTTACGCAAACTTTTAGCGCTGCGCCGATATCCTTCATCTCAGTACGCAGTAGTTGTTACCACTCCAGCCTCGTACGCCTTCCACGAAGGAAGCCCACGAGTTCCTTGTACCAGCTGGTGCGAACCATTAATGCATGCATCAATATATGATTGTACTGGGCTCACCGCGCGACGTTAGGCTTGCGAGTCAAGAGATCGGTCCCGCCAGCTCCGATCATCGGCGCGTACGGGACGTGAAACAGGTCCACGAGGGTAAGGTTCTGCATTGCATTGTTGGATCAGTATCTGCGACATTACTTGCTATCGATCAAATCGACGTACGTCTCCCGCGAGATAGCGCTGCTTGGACAGAATGACATCGTATGCATCAAGCTTCTTGTCGAGGATCTCAAGCTGCGCATCTACGAGCGCCTGGTCAGGCACTGCTCCGAAGTACGTCCTGCGGAGCGGTGAGTGACTCATTGAATAACGGTTGGCAGGACGTCAAACATACTGTTTGAACAGCTCGATCGCGATGAGGCTCGCACTGGGGTCGAAATTTGTGAGCTCCACCGACGCGGCCTGCTCAAATATCGCGTTCGCCTTGGGCTTGGTGGGGATGAGGCCCCGCTCGGAATACTTCGCGGCGATGTAGCGGCAGATTGCGCGGGTCTCATACAGGATGAAGCCGTCGTCGTCCTGCCCGTGCCCGCCGTCAGCAACAAAGTCAAAATTCAGAATAAAATATGGAGAGAGGGCGCACGATGTAGGGGATCTGGCCGAACGGCTGGTTTTTCAAATAGGCGGGGGTCTTGTGTTCCCCGGCCATGAGGTCGATCTGGATGAGCTCGAAAGGGACTTTGTGCTCGTGGAGGACGGTCGCGACGCGCCGGGTGCACATCGCGATCTTCGCGCCATAGAGTTTGAGGATTGCCATTGTAATCGTTTCAGGGTTTACTGTAGGAATTTGAAGGAATGGGGCGGGGAGGAAGGATATTGTTCACTGATTCCCAGAAACACCTTTTAAACCTCCCGAGGTCTACAAAAATGATCTGACATCTTTTACTCATTCAGGTATCAACACGAGAAGTTAACCTCGCGAATGCTTACCGATGGTTGAGGTACGACGCGGCCTTCCGTATGCTGGATTGTCGGCCAGTCAAATGTGGCTTACGAGGCGACGAAACGGGGACCCGCTCCCGTTTAGCCGAATTTTACCGTAGCGGGCTTCCATCGTCGTTCCGATCTATCCAATCACATACGCACCCGTGAGCACAGAATCCGATAGTACTGTTCCATCCTGATCTTGAGTTAAGGTGGCACCGCGAGTAAAGCAATTATACATGAACCAAAGGGGCAGGTACTCTGTGGGGCAGGTCACCCGTACTACGGCAGGTCGATCACTGTCTCCGCCAGCATAGTGTCCTCGCCAGTGAGCGTCTTGATGTAAATCTTCTTGGGCTTTGGATTGTGCGAAATGCTCAACAGGTCGCGGGCATCTCTCACACATTCTTCCAGGGACGGATACCCTGGATTTGTGGCTTCACGATGTGCAAACTCGAGGTAGCACAAGTTTGTCATCGTACGCATGAATGCAAAATCAGTCTGTTAATGTGACAAGTCAGCATTAGCTTGGGTGGGCAGCGCGGACCGACCTCGAGCAGCGTACAGCGCAAGATCAGGCGCTGGATGTTCGGTGTGGCTACCGCGATCCCTGGAGAAAGGCGGGTAAATCAGCCACCCAAAAGGCAGAGGGAGACAGAAACGAGTGTCGCACATCCGATGATTACGCGTGAAAAGCCTGCATAGTAGACTTCTTCAAGAGACGAACGGCAGTCTTTGGCAGCCTGGATGAGCCTGAACCCGTCCGTCGGCCGGTCCTCGCCGCAGCGGATGGCGCGGACGCGGGGAAAGGAGGAGATGATCGTGGCGAGGATATCAGGTAGCCTCAGCACTCGCACCGATGGGAAGGAGTGTGACTGGAATGCTGTATACAGATATTTGAAGGTCCCCGGCGCCTGTATGCCAATGGGACGATCCACGCTCATGGAAGCGATACTGACAGCGTCGAGGTTTGGGCACGCTTTCATGCACGCAAGAAAGGCCGCAGCGCGGTGAGAAGTATTGAGAGCAGGGCCGTGCAAAGACAGCGAAATTGTCCTGCGAGAACTGTGATTGAGTATGGTCAAATCGGAAACATCTGCTGTCATATTACTTGACGTAATCCAGCAAGTACTGGGCCTGGGAGATCTCTCGCATCTTTTGCTCCAGATGGATTTCATCGCCAGTAAAAAATACGTCCAGCCGGGACCAGAGGTGAGGAAGGAAGATACTACGAAAGACGCGACAGCTTTGAGAGAGCGCACGACAGGTCGCGATGTCGGCGATGCGCGCCGAAGGATCGAATGGATGTAGAGAGGGAGGGGTGAGTAGTCCGGAAGAAATTTCCAGCAAAAGTTCTGGCGGAAGGAGAGGCTCTGCCATATGACGGTGGTGCGAGCTAAAGAGCGTGTAGACAGTTTGATGATCAATCACTATTGCTTGACAATGATTATCAAACCGCCCAAAACCCGCTACCTCCTAACGCTTTCAGCACGAAGTTTTTCGGCTGTCGTTGATTCTGTCGGGGTCATATGAGCCTTTCAGAGTTCGTGGTTCAGCGACTTTCAGACATGGAGTTTCAGCGTCAACCGAAAATTTGAAAAGATTTGGGAAGGCCCAGATCACACCCGGGAAAGAAATCGCAGCCTCAGTTAGCCTGCGCTTGATAGAGAGGTTAATATTTCAAGATATTAATAAATTTCACAGGGACGAATGCCAATCTGGCAGAGTATACTTAGCAGAGCATCGATTGCAAACATGCTAAGTGATAGATACGGACATCACTCACATTCACAACATATGGAGATGCCGAACAGATGAGTATCAAGGAAGTACTTATTTCGATTCCGACGTGTTTCAAACGGATCAAAGGTCGTTATTGACGGACTTGCAGCGCGCTGTGATGCTCGCAGTGCCCCACATTGGAAAGAAATGGATTCATCCTGATTTCCTCTATGGGCGTACATGAGTGGGTATGCTCACCCTGACCTGATATCGAACCTTCAGATATCTCATCCATGGTGAAAAACCGCGTCACACCGAGCCATGAGTTGAACCCGTTGTCTGAACGGCCACGAACGTCCATAGGCAACCTGTCGATAGCTCATCTCCGCGCGGAAACTCCGTTGAGGCTCAACCGGAAAACCCGCTCGTTTCGTTTCCCTCCGTCGAGCCATCAACGACCATGACGGGATCCAGCCCACGTCGGATTATTCGAGGTGCCGGGTCTCCCTTTATAACGACGTGGCACATGTCCATCTCAGTAACGCAGGTTGTTCACCATGAGGCCCTCTTTTTTTCTTTTTCCTTTCGTTTTCCCTCATTTCCTTCACTTTGGCTGCGCCAACTTCAGCCACTAATTTTGCCACACGGGATACGGGATTCAGCGCCGACCCCAGTATTGACGTTGCAGGGATTCTGTCGGCCGCACGGGCGGCCACAGCAGACTCTTTAGCCTCTTTCCCCCACAACTCGGACGCACCGGAAGATGTTGAAATTTTTGGGGATTGGGTGAACCTCCCTGGCGTGTCTGCGTTCCATTTCTTCGCGGACATGGATGTAGACTGTGATGGCTCCGTGAGTTGTTCGAATCCCCGTGATGTCGGCTTCTTATGGACATTGCCGCAATGCATTAGGTGGGGTGCTCGGTATGCTGAAATGTACACAATCTCTCGAATTTAATCAATGTATGACATGCCAGGGGGACGGTTCAGAACAATCTGAAACGTCCTTTGGCCATCTGGATGCCTCAAAGGTCCCCTTCTTCGTTCTCCCAGCGGATTTTGTGGCGGAACACGGGGATATCATTCATCCCAATGCCGTTGGTGCTATCATCTGCGGCGGGAAAATGGTATACGGCATCTTCGGCGACGCTAAGTGCGCTAGTGTCCTTCACTCCTATCCAGTTGCTAAACACAAATGAAGTGGTGCAACGCCGCAGGTAATCGGAGAGGGCTCTCTGCTTCTCGCTCAGACCTGCTTCCCAAATGACGGCCTGAATGGGAACAACGGCCATGAGCCACTCGATGTTCTTTGTTCGAAAATTTAACCCTCCTGGCTTATTCTAACTTACGTCCTCATGTGTGGTGGTAGATATCGTCTTTGGCACCGCCGTCGCGCCCGGTGTCGAGGACGAGACCATCGACATTGATGGCCTCAAGGCGGTGGGGGATGAGCGGGCTGGATTACTACAGGCGGCCTTGCAGCTCTGACGTGTTATCGGCCACTGAGTCACACCGGCAATTGCCAAGTTTGGGAATACCCGACGTTGATGAAGACACACTAAGTGTCGAAATCAATGTCGGGCCAAACAAAATTTAAATCGACTGCCGTAGTCTCATTTTGTCTTATACAATATCTGATGTTGATGAAATCAAAATTGTTTTCAGTGGTGCTGAGACAGAGCTGATGCGCAAAACAACAGATTACAAGTCTGGTGGCCTGAAATTCAAAATCAAAACCTATTATCTCAGTATTAGAAAAAGTGCAGCCAAAACTTGGAGTATTGGTTGGACTGGAAGCAGAACCAAAACTACAAATTTCGATTCTCATTTCAGTCCATGCAAAACTTGAAGTTTCAGTTTTGATTTCGGCTCAAGCTGAAATCAAAACCGCAACTATGAATTTCAGTGCAACTGAAATTCCATCTGCCGATCCGCAGACGATCCACCGCTCGTCTGTGGCCCATCCGCTGCCTGTCCGCTGCTCATCCGCCACCCATCTGCTGTCCGTCTGCGGGTGATCAGTGTCTAGTAATATTAATGTGAAGTTAGTAGGGATCGTGTCCTGCTAATCCTACGGAGAGGGGAGGTGGAATAACATGGTGGGTGAATTGAAGGCTAAACTAAGAACAATTGCAATTACAGGTATCCAATTCAATGCTGGCAAAATATAGCTATTATCCATAGTATTCAAAAACGAGGACAAGATCTTAAGTTTTGTTAGAAGCGGATCACCCGCAGACAAGCGGCAGATAGGCGGCAGATAGGTAGAGGACAAACAGCGGATGAGTAGCGGACAAGCAGCAGATGGTCCGTGGATGGTCCGCGGACAAATTTTCAGTCCAACTGAAATTTATAGTTTTCGTTTTTATATCAGCTTGAGATGAATTCAAAACCGAAATCCCAAGTTTCGCAGGAGCTGAAACGAGAACTGAACCTTGTAGTTTCGGTTCTGCTTTCAATCCAATTGACATCTCAAGTTTTGGCTGCACTTTTTTTAGTATCTAGATACTTAGTTTCCGTTCTGGATCTCAGCTAACCTGAGGTGTAATCTGTTACTTTGCATCTCAGCTCCACCTCGGCTCAACTGAAAGCAATTTTTTTTCTGTTAATTTCAGATATCATACCAGACAAAATGAGACTAAAGAACTCAGGTTAAATTTTGTCTGGCCCGATGTTGATTTCGGCACTTAGTGTGTTGTCACCAACATCGGGCCTTCCAAAACTTGGCAATTGCCGGTGTGAGTTGTCAGCTTAACTCGCTTATTTATAGTAGCTCCGGCGACTTCAATGGATCAAACTGGGAACTAAAGCTGGTTCTGATGGAGCAGAAGATCTATAGATTGATTTAAACCTAAACTTCGGACGCGACCCCGAATCTCGTCCGGGATTTTGTCCTCAAATCGCCCTCGCATATGAGTTTCTGGAGCAGGAGGCTTTCCGTCGCGTATCATCAATATCGACCTCCGCATCCTCCTATAAAGGTGTAAGCGCGCTCCCCGTAATACTGGACAAGAATTCGGAGAGACATGAATTGAACAGATGAACCAAAGTTCCAACAACGGCACAGTCTTCAGCAATCTTCGATTAGTCTCTCGCAGCCACACTTCAATATTTTACTGAACTCGTACCTCGTTATATTGAAATCTTCGATCCGGATCCACGATCATGATCGCACATCGTGATGCACCGCCACCTCCGCTCTCCCAAATTGCTGAAGTTGGAATGCTGATGCTGTGGATCTATTCTTGCACAGGGGAGTCACGGTTTATCTGTGAACTTCACCGATACGCGGTTTTGCGCGGTCTACTGGGAACCTCAAGAATTGAACCTCGGATTGACGGCTTGGCCCTCGTACATGGTACCGGTGTATTAGGGCGCGTTGTTTGTGAGAAGATCTGTCGTACGTTCCCTTGAACTAATCTCTCAATATGAGCAATCACGACGCAGGATCAGTGCCGTCCATTCGATGTTGCTGGGCGTCCCAGGCTCACTACCAGCACAACTGGAGTAATCAAACCGTCACAACATTGGTTTTATCGTTCAACATATATGTGCCTGGCCCTAGGGATCATACTGCCAAGAACGTCGCGTCCCCGGCCCATCTGATGTACGTTACCAAATCTGCAGACTTCATAAGGCCGCTGAACATTCGTGGTTCAGTAACACAGGTTGTTCGCCACGATGTCTTCTTCCACTCTCTTTTTTCTCTCCCTCACTGCTTTTGCATTGGCCGCACCACTCTCTGTCGTGGACATTGCCGCACGGGATAGCGGACTCACAGCCTCCCCAGATATTGACGTCGCCAGAATCCTGTCAACCGCCCAGGCGGCCCGAGAAGACTCTCTGGCCTCTTTCCCTCACAACTCGGCCTCATCGGCCGATGTTGAATTTTCGGGGACTGGGCAAGTCTTCCTGGCGTCTCCGCTATCCATTTCTTTGCGGATATGGAATTTGATGTTGACTGCGACGGAGTGGTGAGTGGTTCCACCCCTCGATTTCCTATCGTGAGGTTTTCTTTCCAGGCTGGGTGCTCGGTATGCTGGAATGTGCTGATCTCAAACTATGTACCCAACAACTCAAATATTAGGACGACCCGTCCGAACAATCCTCGACATCCTTCGGCCACCTAGATGTCGCTCAAGTCCCATATTTCGTTCTCCCAGCGGACTTCAGATGGTATATGGGATCTTCGGTGACACCAAGTAAGTAGCGCCTTCGCCTGCCGGATGGTATTCAATGCCCAGCGATTAGTGGTGCGACACCGGAGGTGATCGGCGAGGGGTCCTTGCTTCTGGCCCACACGTGTTTCCCAGAGGAGGGCCTTAACGCGAACAACGGCCACACGCCGCTCGATGTTCTTTGTTCGCATTGCAATCTTCTTACTTATTTGCTGTTTGTGACTGACATCTTGATTTCTGAAATCAGATATCGTCTTCGGCAATGCCGTCGCGCCGAATGTCGCTGACTCGACGATCGATATCGCGGGTCTCAAGGCGGTGGGGGATCAGCAGGCTGGATTACTATAGACAGCGTTGAAACATTGATTCACAGGTCAACCACCTCGTAGTCCGCCTAGCTTATTTCAGGTATAATGGCGCAAGTCATCTTATTAAAGTTAATATATTCGGGTTCAATTCGAGTGCGCCCCAGGCATAAGAAGTTCCGGAACTGGGTTACCTCCTAAATTGAACTCGATCCCATTATTGCGAAATAAGGTATGACCGCGAAAGAGAGGTACACTCAATGCGGCCCTGGAGCTCCCCCAAAGAGCGGGCCCAGACCCAACCGCGATTGCAACAACCCGACCTGGTCATCGCCAACCAATTTGAGGGTCGGAATGTCAATCGTTTCATCCCCAACACCCGGTGTAACACGAGTGCCAAAACGATGTCTGAGGCAGAGGATTTTATGAGTCGACGACACGCAAGCCCGCGAAAGAAAAACCGCTTACATAGAACGTCGAGCGCGGTGTGGCCCTGGTTGGCGCTGAGATCCTCATTGGGAAAGCATGTCTCGGCCAGCAGCAGGGACGCTTCCCCGATTACTTGTGGTGTGGCGCCGCTAGGATCGCTTGTGATTTAAAGCAAGAAATATAGTCAAAAAATCCGCACTTGTTGTCACCGAAAATACCATAGAGCATCTGCCCATTACACAGAATCGCGCCAAGGGCGTTAGGCTGGACGATATCCCCGTGTGTTTCCGTGAATGTCGCTGGCAGAACGAAGTACGGGACCTGTGTGGCGTCTAGATGGCCGAAAGACGTCTCGGGCTGGCCGGAAGGGTCGTCCTAGGATCTCGTCAGTCAGTCCAGTCCAAACGAAGACCTGGTTGTCAGCATACCGAACAGCCAGCCTAAGGCAACGAGTAAATCACGTTCAGAAAGGCTTCCGAGGTGCGGCGCTGGATCTACTTACAACACCATCACAGTCCACGTCCATATCTGCAAAGAAATAAAACGCAGAGACGCCGTCGAGGTTCAGCCAGTCTCCGTAAATTTGGACATCCGTGAACACGTCCCGGTTGTGCGGGAAGGCAGCCAACGGCACCTGGGTCGACGCCAGTGCGGCGAGGTAGATGCCGCCGATGTTGCCAGCAGGATCTGCTCTGAATCCTACATCTCGCCGGATGAGGTTGCCAGCCTGCGGCAATGCTGTTGCGAATGAAAGAAGGGAACAAAGGAAGAGGGCGGCGGAGGTCTTCATTGATGAGCAAAAACGACAAAACACGCACCTTATAAAGTTTAAGGAGTGTTTATTTGAACACCCATGCGGCCATCTCGGGGCCGATATTTGCGTCCCAAACGCGAGAACAGCCATATCCGCGCGCACTGTCAAGTGTTCGAGCAGTTTATATCTTCGGAGGGTATGAGTGCGTAGGAGATAGCATTTTGCAAGGTTGACTCACCGTTGATAGTTATCTGCGGACACCGGTATCGGATGCAGTCTCCATTGAATAGGACGGGCCAAGATGAGAAAGAAGAGCCCAGAGTCCAATTGGGGCGTCGCCGCGTAGGTAGGAAAGAAGTCGTGTTACAAAGCCCGTGGTGGACGTGTCGACTGTTCTGTGTCCACCCAAGCACGTTTCATCGTGGAGAAGATCCAAGAGCTTAGATTTGTTTGTGCAGCGCCAAGTGCGCCGCGCGCAGGACTGTCCGTTCCGACAATTCAGCCCAAGAACTTGGGTGTCGAGCGAATGATGAATCTTCCCACTGCTTGATACCGCTGAAGAGCACTGAGAACAGATCCTAGCCCCCAAATACGAATCTCTGAGACAAAAAGTAGAGCTTGAAGCGCCAGGGATATGGGTTTGAGGGGGAGAATGAGCAACGCAAGGACCAAGCGCAAACACGTGGCAGAGATTAGCAGATTGCCATCGATGATTTGATCGTTCCGCCGATTGCCGACCGCTCTTCGGTCCTGCTGCATGACGGTCCTGCTGCAACGGTGGCCCTCCTCAGAGGGTCCCTCTGGAATCAATTGGCAACAGCGAGACTACTTATTGCGGCTATTCGCTGTCACCTTGAGTCGGTGGCTCGGTCTTAGCAACTCAGCTTCAAGTCGGCTTCAAGCTTCGGGCCTTCGACAGTCGCGACTCGGATGTTTCTTACTTTCGTTTGTCGTCAAAGCAACTGGGAAAAGTATTAACTCTGTTACTCGCCTCAAAGCAATTCCTTTCCCCTGCCCTTCGAGATATACTCACGTCGAGTAGGCCGTAGCTCTTTGCAATTCCGACCTCGGAGAGTCGACCGGAGGCTGAGTTTCCGGTGTGCTTTTACGACTGAAACCAAGTCAGCCTACTGAGCCTAGAAGTTCATTAGCAGGCTAACTATAGGCTTGGCCGCCGAAATGTAACTTCCACCTTTCCCTTATCTGAGTTAGCCCTCGCTCAAACTCTGCTGTGCAGCTTTCCTCTTGCTCACGTTTAGCCGTGGATCCAACCTCCAGTGGAGCGTCATCTCCGTTCTCAGCTCCGTCCGCGGACTGTTTCATATTGCTGTTGATAACCATCGATTCTCATCGACTCCATCCAAGTGGCCGATGTGCTTGCCCTAAGACACTGAGGGACACTGGGATTTGGGTGAGGGAATTTTAACCCGATTTTCGACTTTCATACCGACAGGATCCAGCGCGGTCCTCGGAAGGATGACCTTGGATCCCTCGGGCCTCGGCCCGAAGTTAATACTCCAATTACGGAAATTGACGCAATGCTTTTCAAGTTTTTCTCAGCTTCGTCATCTTCTCAAGCGTTATAAAATCGTCTCCACTCCCCAAGGGCTCCAATATCACCCCGATGTCTAAATCCGCCCACCAAGAGTTCGACGAGAAACCGGAGACGAGCCGACATGAACATCATACACCTACCACTGGGACCTCTCGTCGATCCTCGCGCGCGGAATCGTCCCTGAAGGAGCTGACGTGAGCTTTGCCGCGTCATTTCCTTTGAAGATTCCTGACACCATGCAAGTGCTGCGAACGCAAAACTTGCCAACCCACTTCACGGTATATCGCGTGAACAACTCATGCGCGACGTCGACCGATTTGTGGAGGAGAAGGGGCTTCAACACCTATCTGCCGAGCTCCGGAAGGGAGCTCTAGTCGCACAGGATCCTCAATGTCGGCCGCTTATCTCTCCTCCGCCGGCATAAACTAAATTTCCAACCAGCTTTCGAAAGCATCGATATTCTCGACGAGGACGACAAATACCACCTTCGGCGGGAGACCACGCATCGGTACAGCCAGACGGGGACGCTTTATTACGTGCGTATAAGATTCTGGCCTGGCTCATTGACTTCACATTCGCATCCATCCACTCCCGCAGATGGTTGTAATGTCCTCGCTCGCGGCTGCCGTTCAAGGAATGGACGAAGCGGTCATCAATGGCGCGCAAATTATATACCCTGCCCAGTTCGGTATTGGTTCCAAGAGTCGTGAGTTCTTTATTAGAGCCCTTATAGACCTTGTCTCATACAAATATCCAGAGCACGACACATGGATTGTGGGCCTTATCAATTCGGCCCCTTATATGTGCGTTCCAATTCCGCTGCGAAGGTGGCATGAAGTCCTGATCTAGCGATTTCAGGTGCTGTGCTTTCATCGGCTGCTGGCTTACGGAACCGCTGAACAAAGCATTTGGGCGGAAGAAAACTATTTTTATTACATGTCTAATCAGGTATGGGCTTCAATTATTCCGTCGCATCCTGCTGAAAGGTGTTCTAGTTTCCTCGCATGCCTATGGAGCGCGTTCACCAATACGTGGTGGCACCTGTTCATCGCTCGCTTCTTCCTGTTTGTCTCCAGATTTATTTTACTCGATGAACCACCGACCCATCTACAGCGGTTTCGGTATCGGCCCTAAATCTGCAACCGTCCCCGTCTACTCCGCCGAATGCTCTCCCGCCAACATTCGCGGCGCGCTCGTAATGATGTGGCAGATGTGGACAGGTACTTCCCTCCATCCCGTCCCCATCCCATCTTTTACTCAGTCAACTTCTCACAGCCTTCGGCATCATGCTCGGCGACCTCATCGACGTCGCATTCTACTTCGTTCCCGACCAGTCCAACATCACCGGCCTCAACTGGCGCCTCATGCTCGCCTCCGCCGGTATCCCTGCGCTCATCGTCTGCGCCCAGGTGCTCTTCGCACCCGAGAGCCCCCGGTGGCTGATCGGGCGCGGGCGCTACCAAGAGGCGTACGACGAGCTGTCCCGGCTGCGTTTCAGCAGCGTACAGGCTGCGCGCGACCTTTACTACATCCACGTCCTCCTCGAGGCGGAGAACGAGGTCGCCTCAGGGCGGAATCGCCTATGGGAGATGTGGTCCATTGCGCGGAACCGCAACGCCGCGATCGCGAGTTTCATCGTCATGTTCGGTGCGCGCGTTTCCTGGTTGAGTTTTGGGTTATCATTCTTGGACTTACGCCGCGCATACGTAGGCCAGCAATTCTGTGGCGTCAACGTGATCGCGTACTACTCCTCGACGGTGTTCTTCGAATCCGGCTTTTCGCGCGTCGCGTCGCTCCTCTCGTCCTTCGGGTTCGGGCTGATCAACTTCCTATTTGCTCTCCCTGCCGTGTTCACCATTGATTCCTTTGGTCGGCGGTGCGTCTCCTTCTACTGACACACAAAACCCTGTGTCGCTCATATTGGTGTGCTCCAGGAACCTCTTGTTATTCACTTTTCCGTTCATGGCCATGTGCCTCCTCATCACGGGGTTCTCTTTCTGGGCCCCTACGCAGACGGGTCAGCTTGCGGGCGTGTCGCTTGGGATCTGTTCGTATTTCTTTTTCCTCGAGACATGTCATTTGCATTTAACTCACCGTACTTTCAGATCTCTTCGGCATATTCTACTCGCCTGGTGAAGGCCCCGTGCCGTTCACATACTCCGCAGAGGCGTAAGTTGTTCCGTCCACAACGAAAACTTGTTTGATTCACGCGTGAATACTCAGGTTCCCGTTGTACATCCGCAACCTAGGCATGAGCTTCGCGACGGCCACAACCTGGTTCTTCAACTTCATCCTGTCGATCACCTTCCCCTCGCTCCTCAACGCCTTCAAGCCGCAGGGTGCGTTCGGGTTCTACGCTGCTTGGTGCTGGTGCGTCTAATCTCTCCCACCCTTCTTCCAATTCCTTTGTTCGTTCTACGGTGAAGCTGATAACTGCTTCAACTACAGCGTCCTATGGGTACTCATCCTCCTATTCGTGCGCGAGACCAAGGGCCGCACGCTCGAGGAGCTCGACCAGGTGTTCTCCCTCCCCATGCGCGACCACGCGGCATACGGGCTGCGGCAGGTGCCGTACGGATTCCGTAAGTTCGTGCTGCGGCAGGATGTAAAGGCGGAGAAATTGTACGAAACGGACGACGACAGCTTTGATGGGGAGAGCGAGCGCGAGCGCGGGAAGTTGGTAAGGCGCGAGAAGGAGGAAGCGCGAACTGCGGAGGGGCGCGCTTGAGGACGCCTGGGGAAGTCCGGATGAAGAAATGAAGCAAACAAATATGTATGTATGTAGATGAAGCTCAGCGGGAGAACGGACTGCGCGCGAGCAAAGCTCTGTCTATAATGTAGCCTAGATACAAGTACAACAAATAATAATTACAGTGCTCTTCATCGGGTGGTGGTACAGAGAACAGCCGAATTCGCGCGTGTCGTGTATAATTAGAAATAACCTGGGGCGGGTAAATGAAGGTTTGGACGTCCCCCGCGCGGTGTTTCCTCGGTGATAGCAGGTGGCAGCGGCGGCGGCCGGCGGGGGACCATCGACGCGGCAGAGTATTCTGAGAACACGGACGACGCGGCGGATGGGCTCCTCACGAGGGGCGCAGCCAAAGGCATGTTGTGGTGGATGATCACCGACTGTGGTGTCGGTGGGACGACGCCGATGTCGGGATGCGTCAACCCGGAGCCTCCTGGTTGTGAAGGAGGCTTCACGGTCACGGTGGGGAGCGGATCCTCGTAGTGCGCCTCCTTCCAGGCCACATCCTGTCCGAAGCCATATACGTCCGTCATACTCGCGTGCGAGCGCAGCGTGTAGTGCGGTGCCCTCCCTGAGAGACTGCTGAAACTCTGGGTGTTCTGCCGCAGCGGGATCGGGGGCACCGCCCATGCCGGCGCCGGCGCATCCTCTGGCCACCCCGCGCCCGATTGCGAATTTAGTCTCGCGTGCGGAGGAGGAGACTCGGGGACCCGCCATTCCTTGGAATATTCATTATCCCGCGGAGGCGGAGATTCGCGCATGAAGGAGCGCGCTGAACTGCTACCACCGACGACCTCTGGGTGGCGTTTGCGGCGCCGGCGACATAGCAGAAAAATGAGGGTCGCAATTAAGAGCGCGCCGACTGTGGATGCGGAGATTGCGGCGATAACGCCGGGTTTGAGTGAGTGGGATGTCACTCGAGCGGCTGCGACGCCGGTAGGTGAGGGACTCTAAAAGTTTGGTCAACTCGGAGGCCCGCTGGGGTTCTTTTCTCTGGGACTCACCTGGCTCGACGAGCTTTGGAATGTAGCAGCGGTGGGAGTGGATTTGGACTGCAATGGCGTAGATGAGAAGGTTGTCGAAATCTTGGAAGAGGCGCTCGACACCCGGGAAGATGAAGAAGGGGCGGACTGTGAGAGGACGCTGTGCGGCGAGAATGAATATTTGACAAGTCGAAAATACACCCAAATCCACCCACCGCTGGAAAATTGACGATGAGGATGGGGAATTTGACGAAGGTGAAGCAGAGGATTTCTGCGCGCTCGACGTACTTGCTATGGACTGGGAGGACTAGAAGATTAAAGCCATTACGCGCTGTGTCAGACCAGCACTCACCATAAGGCCGCCGAGTTGAAGTTACAAGGAGAAGTAGTACGAACGCAGAAAAATTAGTAGAGAAGGATATGGTACGGGGCAGGGAGCAAAATGAAGGTCACGGTAAGACGTGGAAGCGAGGTACATGTACCGCCTCTATGTGGGGTCTTACTCGGCTGTATCAAGAGCTGCCGTGGACTATATAGCCTTGCTCCAAATTAAACTACCAGTGCCGTGATTCGGAAATATCAATCTACACCAATCTGGATCAATTCAGGCCCAAGGATGTCGAAGACGTTCCTGGGTCCTAGCTTTCGGCGGGGGACATTGAAGACTAGATGCGCCTCGTTGGCTGGTCAATTGAATAGCCCGAGCAATCGAGCGGAATAGTAGTCGGTGATACAGATCGAAGAGCTGCCAAAGGGTTAGTATCGGAAACGGATCCGGATAGCGGTCTCGAGTGTTGTATCCATGACATTGAGTGATGAATTAGCCCGCGACATTTTGTCAGACGACTGTAATCTGCTATCCAAGCTTCAGAACTCAGGCTGACAGTCCAAGTATTCGGATTCTCGGGGTACGTGTGGTGCCGGTGGCCGTTGTGCGGAATGAGTACGCAGCCAGCATTTGGAGTGTCAGATTTGGATTCCATGAGATGATACCTAGCTACCTACCACGAGAAGGGACTGTGCGCAGTTGGAGACCGCGAGTTCGGGATGCCGGTGGAGCACGTCGTGGTAAAGAACAGGATGCCGTGATAGTCACGGCGTCACGACCCTGGTTGTTTCCGCTCTGTCATCTTGATTCTCTTCAGGATGAAGCGACTGTCAACCAACCTCTTGTCCGTGTTCCAACGACCTGTAAGACTTTCTTTGAATTGTGAACTCTGGCTCACCGATCGGACTCCGTACAGAATGCCACAGACCCCGGCAAAAATAAGCCTAACAACAGTGAGCGTTCGGATGGACCCAGGTCTCGGTGACTGATCCTCAGATTCCAACATAAACAACATGTCCTTCAATGACAATCGCCCTTGGCCGGGATTCAGTTCGCTCAAAAACCTGTTCATCTTGTGGGTCGTATCTGATGTCCCCTTGCCACTGGCTCAGTGAAGTCAGCGGCGACTCTTATTCTGCGATCGGATACGCCGCGAATCTGCCTCCACCGACCAAGATCGACCGCGAAACCGTGCCATACAAGTACCTGACGTATGCGGACGTTGACGGTACAAATTGGGTAGGTTATCTTCTGATGCAGCACGCTCCGCATCCCGATTTACTCGTGCACGATTACGCCGTCGGAGGGGCACGCGTCCCGGCCCCCGCCCGCGGTGCTGTCGAAACCCAGGTCAATGAGAACTTTCTCGCGGGATACGCTATGGACCGCACGGCTGAAGGCTTGCCGTGGGATGCTGCGGATTCTCTGTTTGGTGAGGCACTTTCCGTTCGGTGGCCCGTCGGTTCTCCGCTCACCAATAACAGTAACATGGGTCGGAAATAAACGATTGCGCGTAGGTAACTCAAATCCCGCACCTAATGGGTAGACTGAATCCCTGGCCTGCTAGTTACACAGAGACACACGACGAGACGCAGGAGTTACTGTTCAACCTCCAAGAGAAACTGTATGCCGCCGGGGCCCGTATATTTTTATTCGTCGACGTCCCGCCAATCGGAAGGAGCCCCGCAGGTACATATATGTCTCCCCACTCTACCGATTCTGCGCCGCCGCTTATCCCACCTGCCGCCCGACAGGCACGGCCGCCTCCTCCGACATCAGCGCCACATACCTCAACTGGAACTCTGGCCTTCGCCAGTCCGTGCAGCAGTTCGCCTCTGCCCACCCGGACGCGCGGGTCCTCACCTTCTCCGCGTTCGACACCTTCAATCGCATCCTCAATAATCCAAAGACGTACGACATACCGACGGGGATCTGAGTCGGGCGGGCGGCGTCGTGTGGAGGGACCACCTGCATCCCACCAGCAAGATCCACGAAATATTTGCACGCGAGTTGGTTGGGTTTTTGAAGAGTCTGGATCGTGCGCGTACTGTTGAATAGCCGGCTGTTGTTTGGGAAGCGGAGATGAATCACCGTCGATCTCAGTCCCGTGGCAGCCGGCCGTGTCTGTTTAATACCTACCTGGGTCTGTCGAGGTATGCCACTGCCTTCAGTCGTGGTTCTGGGATAGATCACCGTTCTTACTCCTGGGGCGACCGGCCGTGTCTGTGTATTTTTTATTTTTAAAAAGGGGTGGAAGGGAACCCAATCGGTTCGGCTCTCGGCAAGACAAGCGAACACCGGTTGATACACCGCGTCACTTCCAGGTCAGTGGTCACCCATGTTTCACAACAAAAATACATATTGGCGATATTGCTTCATGTGCTTCTTCCTTCAATTTCGCGTCTTTCGCCAGGAAAACTCACTGAGACGTGTATTTAGAAGTACAAGCGCTCGCCGGCGCTTCGCGCCGGCTCCCACTTCTGCCGGAATGATAGATTAAAATCGGAGTTTAAAAAGCTTCAGACGGACGGACAGGCTTAATTTTATAAATAGGGAGAATAAATAGGGAGATAGACTATAATGTGACATTAAAGCCAATTAGAATATGACTAGGATAGCAGGTTTGGTTTACTTCCAAAGTCAATCACGTAAACGTTGTTGAGGACATCGCGACATGGCTACCGCATCAGCCGGTTACCATGTTTTTGACACGTCAATTGTGTTGGGATCGTTTTGCAGAGGATTGGGAGTGACCGAGGCGTCAAGCTATGCCACTGCCTTCAGTCGGGATTCTAGACGGAACGCCGTTCATTTTGCTCCCGCAAAGGCGGCCACCTGTGCCCGTTTCTCTCAGGGTACATCTACCACTGTCTTGAGTCGCGAATGATCAATTCTGGGTGTCGTCTACGCACAGCCTTTTAACCCATCCATCTTTGTTCTCGTCTTTGTTCTCTCCCTCTGACTCATACCTCCCACCGCCGTCCTTTCTTTCTTTCCTTCACGTCCGACTATACAGGCAGGCCCAAAATGTCCGACAACGACTGCTGCGGTATGCTCTTATCCTGTTGCGTATGCTGCTGTACGCCCGACTTGCGCTCTCCTTCCGAAAGTGTGTTAACTGCTTCCAGCGCTGTGCAGCCACGATAGCAACAGCGTGTGTCTCCGGTGGATCGTCGATCTATGTATGTCTGTCCGCTTGCCCACTCCCCTCTCCGACCTCCCTCTCAAACCCTGATTATAATTCTAATACTTATTTTTGGCCCTAGTCCCCGACGCGTGGTGCACCAGGCTGAAGCTGGGCGACACCTCTACGGAGGAGTCAGTTATGGCCGAGCGCGACCGCGAGGCGGCGCTCTTCCAAGGGCGGAGTCAGGACGAGCAACCGCAGAGTGTCCCTGCAATGAGTTCGACTGAGAGGTTGACGGGACCGGCGGGGCCGAATATTCGGGACAAGGCGCATATCATGTGTGCGTGGATTCCTTCGCGTCGCCTTGGATTATAATACTGACTGCGGGATGGGATACAGCGGATCTCTAGACTCTGGGAAGGGATGTGTGTTGATTGCGTCGCAGGCGACCCACATGATATCACGATGCTTTTATGCTCGAACTATTGATGAGTTCCGATACCCGTTCCAAGTTGTCTGATCGTCTGTGGTCCTCTCAAATTCGGCCCCGGGCGCTGTGGGGGTAACCCAGCGCCATAGTCCATAAGCAGCATGGCGCACCCATCCCGTAGCAGGGCGACCAGGGACCAGGAGGCGGAGCCGACGAGTGCCCCCCGAGCGCGGGGGGGTGGTGTAGATTGGGTGCGCGACAAATTTCCGCGGAGCGGCCCGTGAGTTTGGTACAGCAAATAAAAGAGCAAACCGGATCCCCGGTGTGTGGCTGTGCCAAGCTAGTGAAAGTCGACTGAGATCCGTGTGGAAATATATACAAAACAAAGAGGCGGAGTCGACGAGTGTCTCCCGAGCCCTGGTGTACATTGGGTGCGCGGGGCGCGTGAGTTTGGTACACAGCAAATTTCTGGGCAGCGGGGTCGGGGACAGGTGCGCAACAAGTTTCCGCGCAGCGGCGCGTGAGTTTGGTACGCCACAACTTCATGATTCGGTACCAGCGGGAGGCGTCGGGACCGGTATGCCGGCATGTGTTGATCCCGCCCTGTCGGTCATCGACCTCCCGCTCCCCTCTCCGCCTTCCTTGACCCTCTCCGTTACCCCGCCCGTCACGAAACCGCATGATCGTGTGCGTGCATCAAAACACCGCCGCGCCCCCACGCCCGCGCCGTCTGCCACAGCTAGCACTGTGTTCATGCAACCATCCGCCGCAGACACTTGTTCGATTAAGGCTTGGTCATCAAGCATACATCAATCTCTTTTCACACTGGACCAGCGCCACTAGACTTTGACTCGACTTGCCAGAAGGCGGTGTCTGAGGACGAAGCGGAGTTTCAAGGAGACACAGTGCACGCTGAGTCGGGCCCGGCGCTGGCGGTGAAATTACGTCCAAGGCCGAAACCCGCTTCCAAAGGGGCTGCAGGGGATTGAACAATAGACGCTCTTCGTTCAATGCGGACGAAGCCTTATGCCCAGTGAAAACGGCGCCTCGGGAAGCATCGCCGGGTATCGTTAGGCCAGCCTGGGCTCGTCGGGTATCGAGTCGGTATCGGCACGCCTCGATTTAGTCAATCTTATCAAAATTAACTTGTCAAACGTACTTTGCATGACATCATAAACCTGCTTTTTCGTCGAAGTCATCTTTGCAAAGTGTCGTCTTATTCTTTGCCTTGCCTGCAATCTTCCGCCTGCAATGGCACAAAAGATGTTGTGCACCTGCAGCAACGTCTGTGGCAGCAGGGGCCAATGGATACCCAGGTCTACATTTTATGACCATAATCCGACAGCAACCCGCGCGCCACGGACTCGAAAGCCTTCTGGCCGGAAACAATCCTCTGGGGCAACATCACGATCGGCCGGTGCAGGTTTGAGCCAAGACGCGCATCTCAACTTGCATGCCCTCCACGACTCGGATGATATGGACCTCGATCCCAGGCCACAGACGGTAGCATTTATCTCGTGTTAAATAAGATCACTATCATGCTAATACTCCCATAGACTGATCAGAACGATTTTCCTGGTCCTCCGTTGCAGACAACAGAGGTAAAGATTGCTCAATACCTATTCAACTTTTCAATGTGTGCAAACAATTTGATAGAACCCGACACCCTCGACCTCGCGTCTCTCCCCTTCTATGGATGATCCTAATCACATTTTGACTGTAAGGGTTTTGCTTCCCTACCCATTGCTGTATCTGATTTATTATAGCGTCAGTCTGATCCTCCCAACCCCGCGCTCAACCAAGATCATCCCATGGGCGACCCTGACCCCCGAGATAAGGACATGCCGAGAGCACCCTCGCCATCCGATCACCCTCTCGCTGAACCTCACATGTCCGAGTCGAGCCTAGAAGAGTTCCAAATCACAAATGAATTTATTCGCGCCCTCCGAAATGCCTCACTAGACGCCGAGGAAGAGAAGCTTGACCCCGACGTACTGCATCAGTTGCGGAATCCTCTACAGGAACCTCCCACTCTCGATCCAGACGAGCGGTTATCTATCGACTTTTTTTTTGGCTGTCAGCAACGCTTCTGAGCAGACTTACAACTCTGTCCGAGACGCCCTTCTGCGTCGCTACCCTGACAACCCCATCCTATCTCACCACTCCGTGAAAAAGCTGGTCAGCGATCTTACTGGCGTCGTATATGTCACACACGATATGTGCATCAACTCGTGTATGGCGTACACCGGACCTTTTGCAGATCTTGAGTGCTGCAAATATCCGAGTTGTGGTGAACCACGTTATGACCCCAAATGCCCGGGCGCCCGAGTCCCTCGACAACAGTTCAATACAGTACTGCTCGGGCCCCAACTGCAGGCTCTGAGGCGCAGTTCGGAGGGCGCTACCGAGTTGCGCTATCGTGAGCGTGTTACGAAGGCTATTCTCGACGATCTCGATGACAACGACGACATGAAAGCCCTGCCGTACACCGATTTTTTTGACGGTTCAGATTATATAACCGCTGTCCGTTCCGGGAAGATCAAGAGCCAAGATAATATCTTGATGATATCCGTCGATGGCGCACAGCTGTACAGAAACAAAACGTCTGACTGCTGGATCGCAGCATGGTTGATTCTCGACCGCCCTCTAGACACCCGATTCAAAAAGAAAGCCATTCTACCAGATGTCGTTATTCCTGGTCCCAACAAACCCAAGAATTCTGATAGTTTCCTCTACCCCGGCTTCTACCACCTCGCTGCTATCCAACGAGAAGGTCTACTCGTTTATGACGCCGTAGACAAGGAAGTCCTGCGTACAAACCCCTTCCTGGCGTTGGCAACCGCGGACGGTCCCGGGATGGCGACGCTAAATGGCTGCGTCGGTCATCATGGGAAGCAAGCGTGTCGCGTGTATTGTAGTCTCAAAGGCAGGCACAAGGTGGGTTTGTTTCCACAGTATATCATTTGTCAGCTGAATTCTTTTGAAGCCAGGCGCTTCACATTATTATCCGGCACGTCTTAAGCCGGACCAGTACACCGTGGCTGGATGTGATCACCCCGACGTGCATTTGTCCGTGATACTCGAGGCTTTTGACAGCGAGGATGCATCAATCCGATACCAGTCCAACCTCAGGCTAGTCAGCGAGGCCCGGAACAAGCATCAGTACGAGGCTCGGTGTTTGCAAACCGGTATTTCGAAGCCTACAATTTTCTCTGGGCTTCCTCCCGACCACATCCTTGGCATCTCCCGGACTGCTTTGGCCTTGATTTCATGCATGCACCCGCTCTGAACCTGCCGGATCTCCTTTTGCCGCTGTGGCGTGGTACATTTGAATGCGATAAGACAGATCGGAGAGACAGTTGGGATTGGGCTGTCTTGAAGGATGCGGTTTGGGACTCGCACGGCAAAGCAGTGGCCGACACAAACACCTGGATGCCGGGCTCATTCGATCGAGTCCCTCGAAATCCCGCCGAGAAAATGAACAGCGGCTATAAGGCTTGGGAATGGATGCTGTATCTGTACGGCCTAGGTCCTGCGCTGCCCTACGGAATCCTTCCAGAGAAGTATTACAAGAACTTCTGCAAGGCAGTCCGCAGCATCCGCATCCTTACGCAGGAGGAGATATCCGGAGATGAACTGATAGAATCACATCAGCGATATTCCGAGTTTTCGGACGAATTCGAGGCCATATATGCCCAGCGTCGAGCCGATCGCATCCATTTCGTACGCCCAGTGATCCACACCATCTCTCATTTTCCTGGTGATACTGTACGCAAAGGACCCGGGGCTCTTCGCGGTCAATGGGCACTTGAAAGAACTATTGGCAACCTGGGAGAAGAACTCAAACAGCATTCCAATCCTTACGCAAATTTTTCGCAGCGCGCCATCCGTCGCTGCCAGGTCAACGTGCTCAAGTCCATTATTCCCGACCTCGAACCAAACCCTAAGACACGCCCCCAAGGTTCCGTGGATATAGGTGGCGACTATCTTCTTCTCGGCGCGCGAGACACTTGTCGGCGGGATGTTCGTCCTGTCGAGGCAGAGGCATTCCAGGAGTATTTGGCGGATGAGTTTGGGCCGGAAATTGCTGAAGATTGGCGTCCATCGGTCGTGCGGTGGGCCCGCGCACAGCTTCCAAACGGCCAAGTGGTGCGCTCTCTCTGGAAAGAGCAGTACAAAACTGTACTGCGTGTAGCGCGTCATGTGAAGGTATAGACTTGATTTCACTGTGCTTCGAGTGGGCTAATATCCATGTAGGTCAAAGTCGAGGACGATGAGCCACTGTTTGCTGAAATTTTATTTTTCACGGTCTTGCATATCGGAGAAGAGGACAGGCATGTCGCAGTCGCTTCATTCTTTGGTTCACCCGATCCTCACCTGCTGGAAATCTCCTCGAAAACATACTGGTCGGTGAAGCACCTCCGCGACGGGGATATTAGGGTAATTGATCTCTCGACGATTGCCTCATGTGTAATGATGGCCCCCGACAACCAGTATCGCCACCTGCACACAGACGGCTCGGAAATTGATAGGTGGTTTATGGTTGAGAAACCTGGGCTCAAGCTGGCCTCTTGGAAGGGTCATGTTGACGACATGGAGGAGGACAATGTTGAGTGAACTCGACATGGATTTGCAGCATAGATTCTCCAGCTTGTAATTACTCTTTGGTCGTTATCATGAATGTTGGGTTTTTATTAATTTTTATCGAGTATCAGAGACCTCTCAGGTGACGTAGAAGCATAGAATTCGTTCCAAAAAACTCACCGTGAATAAATAGAGTGCAGACGCATCGACTTTGAACTTGGCTGTATTCGGAACCTCGTTATGGTCACAGTGTCACACAGCTCTTCGTCTTGCCATGTCGACATCTTCAAGCTCTTCGGGTCACTCCCGCTATGCGTCTACCTCGTCTACTAGCAGTCTTGGAAGCTTTTCTGATATCCACCCTCGTTCATCATACCAGAATTCCCAGCATCATCAAGATTCTTATCCTCAAGCTCAATCGCATCGACACAACGCAAACTTTACCTCTACAAATAGTTTTGACTTTGGAAGCCATGTAAGCCGTCCTCCTGAAGCGATGTCTGTTTGCTCAATACATGACAGGACCGACTCTCATCCCAATACCAGCACGCTAGCTCTCGTCAAGATATGCAGCTACTCCAGAATGAAAAACACCCTTCTACAACAACGTATACTTGTTCTAGAGGCAGAAAAGGCCACTTTGCAGTATATCGTGATTTTCGAAACCTATTCTGCCTTCTGAAATTCTTAAATTCAGAACCAATTTCAATTCCCTCTTGAGCTCGATTTCGATGTCAAAACCACCGCCACCAGCAGCATTATCCTCATCTCCTCGCGAATGCCCAATGAGCTCGTCTTCTGCTGTGCCCAACGTTCTACCTCCCCCACCATTTGTTGTCTACACCGAAAAAGAAGTCCCCAACACCACTTTCTGGCAACAAAAGCTGTGGAATAACAAAATTGATAAAGATCTAGGTTGCGAGGCTACTCCTGGAAATCCTCTGGCAACAAAAAACTCTCTTCATTTCATTACGGACGAGGACGGCGCCTACCCGACCCGAGAACGCATCACCGAAGCTCGTGCGATATGCGCCTCTTTTTACTTCGGATTAAAGAAGGCGGGCTCCCTGCCGGATACTTGGACCCAGGTGACAATCGCAGACAAGCAAATATTCCGCGCCACTATCGAATCCGAGATTCCCGAGCTGCGGTATTGCGCCGGCCATTGGAAAGTGGACCGTCTGGGTCGTATAACATACTCTAGCTGGAGTGGCACTCATAACCCAAAGGGCAGCAGAGTCAAAACGGAGCCCGTGTCAGATGTCGAGATGGTCGCCGGTTCGGACAATTCGGACGACTCGGACGAAGAAACCGGATCGAAACGCAAAACCAATTCGCGCGCTCAGACCCATCCACCTCTGGCGAAGAAACTCAAATCAAAGGCATCGCACTCAACCTCCGCTGCAAGCGCACCAGATAGGAAGGGCAAGGCAAAGGTGGTACAAGGTCAGGTAAGGTCGCCCTCACTCTGCATAACAATTCCCTCAATATTGTCTGGTTACAGTGTCCGAAAAATCCCCTGTAAGTGTCTTGATCCAAGTATGACAGCCATGTGCTTAAACTCCAATAGTTTTGGGCGGACTCCAACACCCAGCTTCTCTCCTGCCCTGGACTTGACTCTCCCGCCCAATGCCAATCAGCTCATTAAGTTATGACTTCGCGAAGTTTTCTGGGTACACCCAAAGGGTGCTTCGCGAAGTTTTAGGAACCTACCCGAAGCTCATGTGCTTTACTAGCACGGCGCTCCGGCGGCCGCAGGGCGAGTTTCGGCAAGGCTTCAGCCCCATCAGACCATCAATCGAGCTCGGCCGCTCGTCGCCGCAATTTGGCGGCGGCCGCGACAGCGTGAGAACCTGATCTTTGCTTGCTTCCGCCCACTACCGCACCCCGCCGTTCGCTCGCCACCGCGCCCGTACGCCCCCACCTCATGGCCACTTGACTGCGCCCTCCGCTACCAACACCTCACCGTCTTATTCTGGCCCGACCGGCGCCGTAACCCACGACTGGGGCTCCCCTCACATCTGGCACTTTCGTGCTCCTGTGCCCGCTTTCCGCCGCCGTGCGCGCTCGATCAGCTGCTTTCTGGTACCCTTCGGAACATTGAATCCTTGGACTCTCCTCTGGCACTCTTTCTATTCTACGGCGCTGCAGCGCCGCTTTTTTTGCTGCGCAATTTGGCTGCACCCGCTGCGCTTGCTCGCGCCCCGCGCCTGGCTGCCCTGCGCCATTGCGCCGCACCTTTGCCACCGCACCCGCGCTTCGTTTGGTCCCCGCTCCCTCGCCTCGGCCCCGCGCCTCGTTTCGCCCTCGAGCGCTTCGTTTAGCCGCCGCACCTCGTTTTGCCCCAGCGCCTGCGCCCGCGTTTCACCCCCACGACTCGCCTCGCTCCAGCGCACGCACCCCGTGATTTCTGCACCCCCCGCGCCCCCCTTCTGCCCACGCTCCAGCGTGCCGGCGTTTCGCCCGCACCCTGCGCCCGCCTTTCGTCTCCACGCCTCGCTTTGCCCCCGTGCCGCGCACGCACCACACCTCGCCCCCGCGCGCGCTTCGCTTCCGCACCCGCGCTCTGGGCCAGTGCACGCCCCCCCCGCCGCCTGTGCGTCCCCCGCGGCTCCCTTCACCCTCGCGCCTCGCACTCCGCGCCTCGCCCGCACCCCACGTCCTCGCTCCCCGCTTCGCCCTCGCGCCCGGGCCCTCGCGCTCGTGCACCGTTTCGCCCCCGCGCCCTACCCTCGTGCCCGCGCCCCACCCTCGCGCCATGCACCGCTTCGCGCCCCACCCTCACGCCACCGCGCACCGTTTCGCGCCCCGCCCTCGCGCCCGCCCTCGCGCCCGCGCCCCACCCTCGCGCACCGCTTCGCTCTCGCGCCTCGCCTCGCCTCCCTCTCGCACCCTTGCGCCCACGCGCCCCGCACCCCGCATCTCGCCTCGCGCCCGCGCACCGCACCTCGCCTCGCACCCATGCCCCGCTTTGCCCCAGCGCCTCGCTTCACACCCGCGCGCGCGCCCCGCTGCGCACCCGCACCCCGCTTCACCCTCGCCCCCTCCCCCGCGCTCACGCACCCCGCTTCGCTTCACCACCTCGCCTCACTCGCGCTCGCCTTCGCGCCCGCTTTGCGCCCACGCCCCGCCTCACTTCACTACCCCAGCGCACTCGCCTGCGCCAGCACCGTTAATTCCCACTCTCCGCTTCTTGCGGTCGCGTTCTGGCTCCGGTTCCCGCACCACCACCACACTTCGCACGCACCTTCCTTCGCGTGCGTCTGCGCTCCGACCAAATAGGGAACAACGGCTGTGGGATCAATGAAATCTATTCCAGTACTTAGAATATCATCGTTGCATAGATTGCATTGTTTTACGGACACTAATCTACGAATTTGCGACGAAATAAATGGGTTTGTGAGGTTTCCCGAACCCGGCGCTTAATTTCTGAATGCAAGCGCCCAGTTTGATAGCGCGATGTCATTGGCTCGGTGCCCCGGACCGCCCTCGGCCTTCTCCGAAGCACCTTGATCTCTGACCGTCCTGCGCCCACCCTCCATATTCCCACCTGATCTCGGTCTCAGAAAGCAAGTATGATGTGAGATCCACAACATATCCAAAATTTATCGAAAACGGTTCAGCCACAAATATCATATTCAATGTTCAAACTCGGCGCCCGCCAAATTTGGAACGTTTCAGAGAACATGCTTCATACCTACGCGCGCAAGCCAGTGAAAAATGCCATAAAATGCTCAACAGATGCCCAGAGTGTGTATTGACAACATATGTCAAGATCCCAGCTCACCATGGAACCTGCAAGAAAATATATGGGTTGAGGTGTTTCTGGCGAAGGTCAGTACTCGTTTGCACGTTGAACTCAAGTTCACCAAAGACCATATTTTGTGACCTGCATCTTTTGAAGGCCAAATACCCCAGGTCTTTTGGTTGTGTACAGTTCATATGAACTTGTTATTTGCTTCCAGGTCAAATTTGCCCAAGTTTCGGCACGATATGTTGGTGAAACCGAAGAGGCTGTTTTGTTCAGCTAGTGGTGAGTGCGTGATCACACACCATTCAGCTAATCTGAGGCCGCCGAGGGTCAAAGACGTGTAAAATTTTGACTATTTCAGGTTCATAACAACCTATTCTTTGATTTCGAGCCTAGGATGCATCATTTTGAGGCCTGTACTGTACCGACTTGTATGGTAGCAACCGCCCAAGGAGCGTTACGCAAAATTCATGTTACAATGTAGCAACGGGTTGCCTTATTTGGCACCGTACCTGCCTAAAATGGTAATTACGGCCCCGCAGGGCCGAAAAAATTCCAAATTCAGCCCGGAAAAGTTGAAATTTTGGCGTTACGCTCGAATTTAGGCAACATTTTTGCCCCTGCGTTATGCGTTACGTTGCTACCATACAAGTCGGTACAGTATGTCTCCGAAATGGTCAAACCTTGAAATGTTGAAGAAATATAAAAAGTCTCCAATCGTTTCAAGATACAGATATATGTTTACCTACAGTATAAATGACCTTAAAACTCAGTCATTGGAAGCTTTATGTCTTACTGGCATCCGCAACAGAGTCATTCATCACGAGTTCATTTGAGCTGAATCTTCTTGTAGAATGAGTATCTAGTCCGAGTAATTTTTTTCTGAGTCCTCACAATTCATAGGAACATTGGGATTAAGATTTTTAGCACCAGTACTCTAACTCGAGACCCGGAGGTTTATTTCTTCCAAGAGTGCATTTTGTGTGAAATCATCCCCAGTAAAATGCGAAGCGGTGCAATTCTTTCCCAAGAAAATCCAGAAGATAAATTATAAAAGAGTCAAGTACTTACACAATGTACAAGCTCTGCCGCGCGCACATAATTCATGAATTCGCGCGTGGGATTCGTTCATCTTTCCAAATGCGGACGATATCTGCTGTCAATCAGCGGCTGTGCCGTGTCCTTTTCCCTCCTTCCACCCACCATCACCCGGTGCCACTCGTTCAGCATCCTCCACTTTCCGTGCGAGGCATTTCCCAATCGAATATAGCCTCGATATTCCCTCCTTTCCGCGCTATCTGGGACCGATATCACCGTCAAACCATCAGCAAAATCTGCCAGCCATCTCGAGTGGCAACGCACTTCTGCCCTGCCAGCACTGGTCTCTGGAGGCTTTTCTTATGCCAATCTTGCAGCATGAATGTTCAAGAAACATCTGTGCACGGACGGAGGTCGTCGAATTCGGATTCACAGTGCGTTTCTCTTTTCTTGTTTTTTTTTTCTCGTTTCTTTTGTATATGGCTAGCGTGAGGGAAGGGAGGGCTGCTTGGCCCTCCCGCAGTGCCGCGTACGAAACGTTCCCATGCTTACGAGACGGGGATGGGGGTGTGAACGGCGGAGGGCGCGAGGACGAGATCCCCGTGGCCGGCGGCGTATAGCGGGCGGCGTGCGGGCGGGCGGCGTGCGTGCGGGCGGCGCGCGCATCGCATACGGGGACCTCCCCACATCGTCCCCCACCCCCTCATACCGCCCAACTCCCACATCAGAGCAGGGCGGCGGTGCAGGCGGCGGAGGGCGGGAGGGCGGCTCCCCGTGGCGGGCGGTGCCTGGCGGGCGGCGCGCGCATCGCGTATGGGGACCTCCTCGACATCGCCCCCCACCCCCTCATGCCGCCCAACTCCTACATCAGAGCAGGGCGGCGGTGCGGGCGGCCGAAGGCGGGATCTCTGCGGCGGGCGGCGCGTGCATTGCGGACCGACATCTGCCGCCTTGTGCCGCCTAAATCTCACTATAGAGCAGGGCGGCGCGGGCGGCAGTGCGGGCGGCGGTGCGGGCAGCGGTGTGGGCAGCGGCGGCACACGGCGGGCGGCGCATGCGGCGGCGGCGCGTGCGGCGGGAATGGTGTCCTCGCCCTGCTCAATTTGTCCCGGTGGCGCGCGCTGGATTAACGGACGGTTTGGGTGGGAGCGGGGGCGCGGGCGGGAGTGGGTCGGGGGTGCGGGCGGTACGCGGTGCGCGCCGGATTTTTTGAGGGATTTTTAGGGCACGGGAGCGGCGGCATTCGGTGCGCGCGCGCCTGGTTTTTGCGGGTGTGCGGGGTGCGCATGATGGCAGGGGATGGTGCTGAATATAAGCTGAACCACGCTGCGGGGCGCAACAGCGCGCCGCCCCATTATTTTAATATAAAATACTTTTAAATCCCGTTTTGGTCAATATCACCGAGATGCCGGGCAGTCCGAACAGCGCGGAATGGCCGCCGTGCGGCTGTCAAGGCAAGTACTGATTGCTACGACGGCGCCGAGGTGCCGCCTATAAGCCCCCAGCACAAACAGAGCCCGTCGGAACCCTTTTATAGGTACCCGGAAAACTTCGCGAAGAGCCCGTGGGGTATACCCGGGAAACTTCGCGAAGTACCTATATGCTCAGGTGTGCCAATGCCACCGCCTGCTGCTTCTGACTCGACTGTAGCACCAACACCAGCACCAGCACCTACACCACCGCTGCCAGCCACCGACTTTACCCCCGCGCCCGCGTCTACTGCTGCACCATCGTCCGCGCCCGTGCTTGACTCTGCCCCCGGACCGACACCGACAGCCGCGCTCGACTTTACCCCGGACCGACACCGACACCCGCGCCCGCGTCTACTGCTGCCCCATCGTCCGCGCCTGCGCTCGACCCTGCCCTCGGACCGACACCAACACCCGCGCTCGACTCGACAACACTGACACCCGCGCCTGCGTCGACTGCTGCACCATCGTCCACGCCTGCGCTCGACTTTGCCCTCGGACCGACACCGACACCCGCGCCCGCGTCGACTGCTGCACCATCGTCTGCACCCGTGCTCAACTCTACCCTTTTACCGAAACCGACACCCGCGCCTGTGTCTACTGCTGCACCATCGTCTGCACCTCCACCGCCGATTTCGACAGCTACCGAAAAGAAGACAAGGACCTGGAATCCCCTCGCAACTTCGACAACTGCAAAGTGAGTCATACACACTGCTGTTAGCCACGCACTTACTAGATTTATCACAGAGGCATGTGCGGGTATGCCTACAAGAAACAGAATCCCGATGCTTCGAAGGCCGAGTTTGAGACTTATTTCGCCGGTCTGCCTTCCGACAAGAAGAGATTCTGGAGGGACGAGGAAAAGAAGGCAAAGACCGCCAAGGTAAGTTTTTCATCATTGATTGTGAATTATTCACATCTCTTTCGCAGGCGGCAGCTGCTTCTACCACACCCGCTTCCGGTTAGCATTTGTGCTCAGTTATTCTTCCTACTGCTAATCGGTGTGTATAGTGTCTTGACGCGCGCGTGGGTACGAGCTCGGCAGGAGTGGGGGTGGCGAAGCTGGGGATGGGAAGTGACGGGGACGAGGGTGTGAAGTAGGGAGGCGAGACGAACCCACGGAGAATCAGGTGGACAGGCAGGTGGACCGGCGGGTGGGCGGGCAGCGGACGGGCAGCGGTCGGGCGCGGCGAGCAGGCGGGTGTGAGGAAAAATGAAATAAATAGCATTATTATTGTATACTATGCCACACAATACGACGCGATACCTCCCGATCCCGAGGATAGCAGGGCATCTGAGGTGTCCGGAAATAGCTGCAGCGTCTGGGATCGGCGAGCATCGCGGGGCATCCGAATTGTGAAAGTTGACTATGACGAGGCTGTCCGAGCCTAGCCGATACCCGGCGATGCTTCCCGAGGCGCCGTTTTCACTGGGCCTTATGGTGTACTATGCACTCGATATATAACTCAACTAATACCGGAAAGGGTAATTCAGGAGATCCGAGACATCCTACAGATATGATTGGCAGTGTGTATTTTGTCCACTTGTAGCCACGTTTTACGGTGGTTCTTCAAGCTTCAAGGCGCGACGCTTCTGTGTTTTATAGTCCACGGTGAAACACAGCGCAGACATAGCTGATTGATGTCACAACACTCACACAGCAGCATGGCGCAGTCTGGAAGCGCGCGGGGCCCATACTTTATTGTCAAACCCCGAGGTCACTCGATCGAAACGAGTTGCTGCTATGAGACATAGGAAGTCATATTTTTGTTGCTTTCTCGAGAGCGATCGCTGGTACCGGACCCAGAGTTTCCCCGGCCCGTTGATCTCACAGAGCTATCGTTTTTGCCAGTATTTCAGTTTTTTTCTTTTTTTGAAAGTTCTCCCTGGGCACACGAGTGACCAAAACCAACGATAGTTTTTCAAGAAATGCCAGGTCCTGAAAATATATCTCCAGTGGGCCGAGGTGTTTTTTTTTTTCAAAGTCCCGAAATACGCCTGAGTCCGTGGTACTGTGCCACAGTCACAGTGCGATTGATGGAGACAGATGGTGACGCGACTATGAGAGGTGTGAACCGCGTCGTCCGCACTGTTTTCGGGGGAACTAGACTCAGAAGAGCCCTGGAATCGCTCAGGCGATTGACGTGCTCTGAGATACGCGGTCGCCTGATCAGTGGCAATGCCCACCAAGCCGCTAAAGAGTGTAGGTTTTCCGTTGAAGAAGCCTACCATACACGCTTTTGACGCGGAATAATCGGATGTGCGAACCTCGTTTCTGTATTCCGCACGGCCGATTTACTCGTTTCTGTAGGGATTGCGGTGGCCACGCCTGATAATGCGCTGCACGCTTATCGCGGTCGGTATTCTACCAATTCATGTATGCTCACCAATGACTTATCGACAGCACCAGACTGATTTTGCGTTCATGCGCACGATGACGAACATTTGCTACCTGGAGTTTGCATATCGCGAAGCACCAAATCCGGAGTATCCGTCCCTGGAAGAATGGGGGAGAGGCGCACGCGACCTGCTGAGCGTTTCGCACAATCTGAAGCCGAAGAAGATTTACATCAAGACGCTCCATACCGGCGGAACGGGCGACATGCTCCACAGGACCACACAGTACTTGGCCTTTGATTCGCGTATAACCGTTGCACTCGCGGTACCATTTTAGTCCAAAATCAGGATGGAATAGTGCTAACGGATTCTGTGCTATCGGGTGCGTATGGATTGGAACGACGACGGAAGCCCGCTACGGTAAAATTCGGCTAAACGGGAGCGGGTCCACCCGTTTCGTCGCCTCGTAAGCCACATTTGACTAGCCGACAATCCAGCATACGGAAGGCCGCGTCGTACCTCAACCATCGGTAAGCATTCGCGAGGTTAACTTCTCGTGTTGATACCTGAATGAGTAAAAGATGTCAGATCATTTTTGTAGACCTCGGGAGGTTTAAAAGGTGTTTCTGGGAATCAGTGAACGATATCAGTCCTCCCCGCCCCATTCCTTCAAGTTCCTACAGTAAACCCTGAAACGATTACAATGGCAATCCTTAAACTCTACGGCGCGAAGATCGCGATGTGCACCCGCCGCGTCGCGACCGTCCTCCACGAGCACAAAGTGCCCTTCGAGCTCATCCAGATCGACCTCATGGCCGGGGAGCACAAGACCCCCGCCTATCTGAAAAACCAGCCGTTCGGCCAGATCCCCTATATCGTGCGCCCTCCCTCCATATTTGATTCTCAATTTTGAGTTTGTTGCTGACGGCGGGCACGGACAGGATGATGATGGCTTCATCCTGTATGAGACCCGCGCAATCTGCCGCTACATTGCCGCGAAGTATTCCGAGCGCGGCCTCATCCCCACCAAGCCCAAGGCGAACGCGATATTTGAGCAGGCCGCGTCGGTGGAGCTCACAAATTTCGACCCCCAGTGCGAGCCTCATCGCGATCGAGCTGTTCAAACAGTATGTTTGACGTCCTGCCAACCATTATTCAATGAGTCACTCACCGCTCCGCAGGACGTACTTCGGAGCAGTGCCTGACCAGGCGCTCGTAGACGCGCAGCTTGAGATCCTTGACAAGAAGCTTGATGCGTACGATGTCATTCTGTCCAAGCAGCGCTATCTCGCGGGAGACGTACGTCGGTTTGGTCGATAGCAAGTGTCGCAAGATACTGATATAACAATGCAGAACCTTACCCTCGTGGACCTGTTTCACGTCCCGTACGCGCCGATGATCGGAGCTGGCGGGACCGATCTCTTGACTCGCAAGCCTAACGTCGCGCGGTGAGCCCCAGTACAATCATATGTTGATGCATGCATTAATGGTCCGCACCAGCTGGTACAAGGAGCTCGTGGAGCTTCCTTCGTGGAAGGCGTACGACGCCGGAGTGGTAACGACCACTGCGTACTGAAGTGAAAGACATTGGCAACAACGCGAGGGGACGCGGCGCTTAAAGGTTGGCGTAATAGAGTGTGTTTGTGCGTACGATGATTACATTGATTCGGAAATGTTTTTTTCTGTTTGAACGTCCAAGATTATTTGAGCAGCAAGACAAGAGGGTGTGTGAATGCAATCGTTCCATAAAAAAGGGTTCGACGTTTGCAATTCCTTCGGCCACTAAGGACAAATGCATCATCTAGAGTAGGTGATATGGCGCTCTCGTCCGGAAAATACCACGAGCCTGAGGCAACCGAATTAGCGTATTTGGGGGGAGGTTTGAATGGTAAGATCGCACCCTCGATTTCATCCTTGCGTTTCCGGGCTACGAATGCTTCTGCGCGCGCCCGAAAACCATCACCACCCTGTGCAACTGTTTCCCAATCACTCTTGTAGTCCACTACCATCGTGGATCGGCGAGACCCATGACAAAGTCTCGGATGTGGTTTGTGTTCACGGAAACCCAAAAGGCGGAAACTTCAACCATCAGTTTCGGCAAGAGCCGGTCGCAGGATGCCCACGGCCAACTCTTCCGAGAAACAGAGGTGCGTAAGAGCAGCAAGCGGGGACGAGTTGCCCTCCCAGGCTCCCACCTTGGGTCTTCACCAGTGTCCATGAATAACTCCAGGTGGGTGACGGATGACAATAATGGGCTATTCAAAACCAATGGGATCCAAGGAGCTCCGGGCCAGTCGGCAGCGGGCGGCACCGAAAGATATAGCCTCTGAGGAAGCAGTTCATCGAACACCAGGAGAAGATCGAGACGGAATTCCCTATCGAAAAAAAGCTATATAAGCCTGGCACCAGCTGATACTACGACGTTCTCTATTGCGTGTACGATATGGGCCGCAGGTATGAACAAAGAGCGCGCACGAAATTGTGCAAAAATGCTGGCGGCTTGGATTGAATGGCGGGTAGAGACGGTGGATTTAAGCCGGTGACAAGCAGGACTCGATAAAGCAATGGCTCAACCCTCTGTGCAGAAAAGTCAGGCATCTATGGGAAGGAGTCCCAGATGACAAAAGGTCATGAAAAATGTACCAGGCATGAACCCGGTGGCAAACCTGGAGTAGAGTAAGAGAGAGTTTTGGATGCCTCATCGCAGCAGTTTCGAAGGTTGCTCGTTCAAGCTCCACAGGAAGCAATGGGTCCATGATGGGCGCTCGAACATCACGGCACAGGTGCGGCACAGCGCCCGAGGCGTTCACGACAAAGGACCAACGCCCCCCGGTCAAAAAATTGGATCAGCAGACGTCTGTTCGAGTCCAACAACTGCTCAAAAACAGTCCGAAAAATCAGAGGCGCAGAACCGAGATAATTTAAAATACATCACAGATATAAGCTCGGACCCACCTGTCGCAGCCCAGCCTAACCTATGAATCTACCACCATCAGATCAACGCATTCACCCAGCCTGCTTCCCCCCACTCTTCAACGCCTTATGTGTGGACGTAATCAGGCTGCAAAGAGAAGCGTCCGACATCTGCGATTCCTTGGGCGCTTTCAAGCGAGAACGAGAGGTGTAGCTGTGGGTAGCGTGGTACTCTCCTGGAAAAAGTAGCACGAGTCTGATGAACCGAATCAGTCTATGGCGAGGAGGGATGGACAATAACGCACTCTCAATTTCCCCCCTGCGTTTCCGGGCCACGAATCCTTCAGCCCGCGACCAAAAATCATCACCACCCTGTGCGCCTATCTCCCAATCCTCCTTGTTAATCAATATCGCCATAATAACTAGGCGCGGATTGGAAATAGTAAGGCCCTGCGCAAATTCACGGGCGTTGGTCTGATCTGAATCCCGAAAGCTACCAATTGCGACAACGAGTCGGGGGCAGGCGATGACAGAGGGCGACAGGATGTCTCGGGCCAGCGGTTCAGATAGACATAGATGCGTAAGTGAAGGCAGCGTCGCAAGCTGCGCCCAATCCTCCCAAGTCGTACCATTGTCATAGTCGTCACCCCTGAATAGCTCCAAGTGCGTTATGGAAAGAAACAGCGACTGATTCAGGGTTGATTGTGCCATTCAGAAGTCGACAGCGGCACCGAAAGATAGAGCTTCTGCGGTCGCAGTTTCTCGAGGACCAGAAGAAACTCTGGTTTCCATGGACCGAGAATAAAGAGTGATATGATCCGAGGACATCCAAGCAGACGTTCTTGGATCAGCTCCCAGATGCTGGTGTCGGTGGAGAAAAACAGGTGGCGCACAGAATTGTGCAAGAACGAGGGCGATTTGTGTTCGACGGCGGATACCTGTGGATCACTGAAGTTTTCAAGAAGGAGCAACCGGTAAAGCAGCGGCTCAACCCTGTATACATTCAAGTCAGTCGCGACTCATGCATCGAGCCAGCGTTCATGCACTTGCCAGGCGTGGACCCGGTGGCAAACTTGAAGGAGAGTAGGAATGAGTTTTGGATGCCTCATTGCAGCAGTTTCGAAGATTTCTCGTTCAAGTTCCCGCGGAAGCAAAGGGCAGACCGCGAAGGCCATGGGCGTTTGACGCAAGGACACTGTTTGCCATTCGACGTGATCCCATCAAACATTGTGGCTTGATCGCGGCACAGCGTTTCCTTCGAACCAATCATTATAATATCCCGGCGAGGACACTCCGAGTACTAGTCCTTCAACTATATATCACAGAAAGGTCGTGAAAACAAGATGCATGGAACCACAATAATTAAAGCACAGGTGTTCCAGCCTCCTTTTTGCAATCTTTGTGACACCTTACTTATACTGTACCATTTCGACCAAATGTTCAGGTGACGGGTGACAGAGGGTCGTGAATTGAACATTTTTGGCCTAGGTGACGGTGACAGTTCAAATTTGTGGCCTAATTAGGCGAAAAAAACACCCAAACTTTTGGTCCAGCATTCGCTGGACTGCCATACTGTAGCATTTAATTCAATTCGTACCCACCTGTGACCTGTGACCGCGCCGTACGAAATTGACTTTTCGTATTTGGGTCAGGTCAAGCGTGACACCTGAATTTTTTTCGTAAATCGGCCGAAAGTTGGCAGGAGGCCTCAGATATTGACAGAAAAGGCCTCGGGAAAACGCATCCGCGGCCCCGAACACGCTGTACACGGTGTTCTGGAGACACGCCAATGATAAGAACGAGGACGTCGATGTGCCGGGAATTGACGCGCCCGAGGAGTAGTCGTTGTTTGTTTCCACGAAATAGCATTCATGAGCACTTGTGAGCTGGCGACGGTGGGGGAGAAGGGAGGCGAAAGGAAGTTGACAAGATCACCGATAATGCCGCGGCGCCGCTTCACAAGCAGGCGGCGCGGAGCCAAAAATTCGATTTTTTGGGCCATTTTTTGGCGATTTTGTGACTTGTTTGAAGTATTCGTATATGGCTCCGGTGACCTGTGACCGGTACGAAAAAATTCGTAAAATTTTAGGCCTGTGACCTGTGACATACGAATTGAATTAAATGCTACAGTACTGTACAATAGCTAGAAAGGACTGCCTTGGTGGAGAACATACAAACGAGCGATATCCAGTGGAGTATAGTGCGGGGGTGGCTGCTGACTAGATCAGCAGGATGTATACTGGGACAGCCGATGATGCATACTAGGCAATTGCAATGTCAAATTGCAGACCGAACTCACCCGAGTTGGGTGGCCTCGCTTCACCCATGTGCTGCCCATCGCCGGGCCAAATGAGACCAGGCTCCATAGTCTGATTTTGAACGCATGAACATCAGCGTTAGAAGTTCAGGGAGAACGAACATTGTGGTAGAGCTTCGTATCGAGAGCGCTTGGCATGGAGTCCAACGGTGTACCGGGGATACTCCGAGACAGAGTGAGATCCAGGGCAAGACAAAGACTGGAGAAAGCTAACCGGGTTGATGTCCTTTTGGACGCCCACGCTATGCGAGGCGAGGAGGTCAACAAGTTCCTCCGGACTCAAGCCAGCATCTCCAATACGGGCAAGTATCTTTTCAACAGAATCGAACAGTTCCGGCATGAGCAGGTCGGGCGCTGCCTGCATCGCATCTGGGTGCCCAGCCATAAAGGGGATGCGTGAAGATGGCCCACCCTGGCAGTTTGCCGATGCTAACAGCCGCGGCAAATTGGATTCTGGAAAGAGACACTTGAGATCAATCTCACAGACAAGGAGCCGAAGGAGCATATACATGTCGTTGTAAGTGGGTACCGGCAATACAAGGTCCATCACCGCGCTATTTGATCGTGTTTGGCCACCGATAACGGTTGTCCCGAACTCTACGTGGTTCATAGGTCGAAGGAGTTCGCCTCAAATCACGAAAATATTCATATATGCTCTTTGTAGTGTATTCTAACAGGTCTTGTGAACGGATTGATTTTTATTACGCAGAATTTCATGTTTTGAGAATTGGCCCCATGATGCAACCTATTTGAGCCTTGTACCACCTCGGATTTGCTCACAAAAAATCACACAGCATTTTGGCATGAGTATATTTCAATCCAAGTTGAGACTTTGGGCAGATAGACCGATGTTGAAGTCAAGCCGGATTCTCGATGTAGGCCTAGATGACGCGTGACGTCACTACGTAGCTGGGTGATTGCGCTTTTTTTTTCGACACGACTATGGCCAAGAGGCACCACTCTGCATCCCGAAAGGCTGTCACTGACTCTCTCAAAGCTTCTATACCAATACACACCCGACTCAATGTTGAAGATGACAGCCCGTGGGACTCGGACCCTGAAAGCATGGGAGAGGCTTGTCTTCACCGAATTGCCGGTACTGCCTTGCACTTCGCTCTGCTACATGTCTTTCGAACAAACGAACGGGGACAAGCTTAAGTAAGGGAGCTGCTTTTCCGACTTATTCTAATCATCTCATGCAGGATTCCGACCACTGAACCGCTAGATCAACAAGAGGCTTTGGAGGACAACTAGTCGCAGAAGTCGCCGTCACAATATTGTTCGGCCGCTTTTTCCGATTCCCGCAATGATTCCATGTATTTCATAGCGCTTTCCGCAGCTCTTGTGTTTTTACTTGACTTTATTGTGTTGTATAGCTATGAATTCTGCATAATTTTCAGTTTTCTCATCGCAACCACTATAACAAACAAACAGAGGGATTTTTTAAAAAAATCTTTCCAAGAGGTGTTAGCGAAGCTTCATGAGAATTTGTGTGCCAAAGATTGTATCTCTGTGTGCGGTGGTTCTTTCGATAAAGTTGATGCACTGACGAGGTTGCAAAAGTGATCATTTAATCGAGAGCAAGCAAGGCCAAATAGCGGGCTGATCGACCTTGTATTGCCGGTACCCATTGTAAGATACCTTGCACTTGTCTGCTAAATCCCTCAAGTCACCCACAATCTGGTCCAGGCCATTCTAGGGTATAGTCAGTTTGTTCAGAGGGGGGGTTGGGTCTGAAGTTCTTGAACAAAGTGTTATATTTGATGAGATACTTACTGTACAATTTCATTCAATTCGGCACGGGTTGTGACCTGTGACCCAAAATACCGATTCGGCACTTCAGCAACCAACAAATTTTGGCGTGAAACCTCCAAAAATTCGGCATTCAAGATGAAAATTTACGAAAATTCTGCCTTTTTTTGCACCTCTAAGGGAAATTTGGCCCTAATGTCACTCATTTTACATTCGGCACTGGGTGCCGTGACCCGTGACCGAGACCAAAATTCATCGCAGCACAGGGGGTGCGTGACACGTGACCACCGAATTGAATGAAATTGTACAGTATATGGGAATTTTCTCATGATTGCCGAGAATTGAACACCTGAGGTGACAGGTGACACCCAGTGAACATTTGGTTGAAATGGTACAGTACATCAGCTGCAGCACTCCTAGAGTGTACATGTATATATCATTGCCTGCAAAGCACAGAGTACTGATGTCCATCTCGACCAACAAGTGGAGAATAGGAGGTGCTTTAGAAATTTGCGCAGATTGTATTTCATTGTAGGTATCAAGCTTAAGTAGGTGTATTCATATAATCACTTCCGGAAATGATTTTCTGCCGATGTTTGAATTATCTGGGCATTCAAAAGGTGTGAGTATTGATGCCCTGCACCACAATAGTCAGATGTTCTCAATTACCTACAATAACTTTACGATGGAATGAATGATGTTCTGGGTATTCAGTTGATGTGCTCATCCAGAAAGTAGCAACAGCCTGGGAAAGCTGATTTAGATTCTGTACAACGAGAATTAAAGAGGAAAAAAAGCTCGCACTATCAATGTCACCCTGGGGCTTCCCAGCCACAAATGTGACTGCCTGCATCCAGAAATCCTTCCCACCCCATGCCCCTGTCTACCAACCCCTCTTGTAGTCCACCACCATCTTCATAATAGGTGAATCAGGAATAGGGAGGTGCATGACCAAGCACTGTTGCAGGGTCAGATGGCTGGGATATGGAAATCTGTCCACATCCTCTTTCCGAGTCTGAAATTCAATGATGTGGCAATATTGTCATGAATCGCCCGGGTTCTACTTTTTTGCGTGACGTGTCTGTATGGATACAGACACGTCTTAGCGGCACGGGACTCTCATGACGCCACCACATGACCTTCTCACAGTTGAGACCAGCCGCGGATTCTAAAGCCGCGGACTTGGGGAGTCTGCGCCATGGGATACAGAAGACGTTAGGGACTAGGAACCCGTACAGACAGATCCTAATCCCCGGACACACCACAGATGACACAGAAGCATACACAAAGTACATGAGTGGTTGCAAACCGATCGGGGTTTGAACCACTGGATACAATGACACTCAGGATTAGGAAACCCGAACATCAGGTCTCCTAAGTCCTCCGACATCATGGAAACCGACACAGAGGAGTCTAGGAGTATCAGCATTGAGAGTGTCTGGATGGTCACCACCCAGAAGTTGCCTCTGTTTCTCCAACATTGCCATGTTGAGTATCTCTACCATTTTTAGAAGCCCAAGATCCTCATAGGTTGATGTTAGACCTGCCATAGTCTTTAGTGTGTCTGGATGGTCATCACCAAGAAGTTCCCTGTGTTTCGCTAGGAGCTCAGTGTATATCTCTTGTGCTTTCCGTGACGGGCCATTTCGGTCATATGTTGATGCCAAATTACTCATGGTTGGTAGAGTTTCAGGATGATCTTCACCGAAAAGCACCCTCTGCTTCTCTAACACCACAATGAACAACTCTTCTGCCTTCTTCAACTGGCCTTGTTGGCAGTATGTTGTTGCCAAATCAACCATTGTTGGTAATGCCCCAAGATAGGCTTTCCCTATTGCCTTCCTCTGCTTTACCAATTTCACAGTTTCAAGCCCCTCAGCTATCTGAACTTTGCCTAGCTGCCAATATGTTGATGCCAGACTGTTCCTGACTTGTAAGTATGGTATCAGGATGGTCTTGCCCTAGAATTCTACCTCGTCTCTCTAGGACAGCCACTCTGAACTCTTCTGCCTTCTTCAACTGGCCTAGTGCATGATATGTGGCTGCCAAGTCAGTCATGATATCCAGGGTATCCAGATCATCATCTCCCAAGAAAAGCCTCCTCTTTTCAAGCACAATAGCTTGCAGGTCTCTGGCGAGTCTCAATTCACCAAGTTTGTGATGGACTCGTGCAAGAGTTTCTGTTGCCTTCCAGCTGTCTGGATGATTGTTGCTGAGCTGCCTCCAATTTTCTGCTTGTTTCACTGCTCCAGAAGCACTCCCAAAAGAGAACAGGGAGGCAATATTTTCGGGACCGGAACCCCCATGGTTTCATCAACCTGTGAATTCCCAAATTTGAAATTAGCAAACATCAGATTGTGCACTTGATACTCACCAAATCACCATGTGAGTGTTGGACAGCATCTGACTTGTGCACAAAACTTTCAGTATTGTGAATGTCAGAGGTATCATTCTAGTTCAAGTCAGCTGGATGCATGTTTACGCCGTGAAACTGTGTCACCAATTGTCCAAAGGAGTCCTGTATGTTCTCATCTGAGTTCCCAGCTTCGCTACAAATTGGCACTTCCAACAAGTTTATCTCAGAATCTTCGTTTTGAGCCCCCCCATCCCGGGCAGAACTTGGGCTGTCTACATCACTCTGGTCTGAAGTCTTTCTATGAAAGGTGGGTGTTGAATCATTTTTGCAGCACAAATCTGTCAGAGAATCAGTGTGAAGTGTGTCTTGATTAGCTGCGGTGTCGCTGTGTATTTCTGACACAATGAATTACAGTCCATACTGTGCAATTCTTTAATGCCTTGCCTGTCCACACTGATATTCACCTCCCCATCCTGATAAAAGGTTGGTATAATATCCTCAAAGGAGCTCATGGCACAGACAGAAGAATGTGGTAGCAGTTCACCGGCACGTGGTCTGTGAAAATGAGTTGATGGTTGAAATGGTGAAGTTAACTCAATGAGACTCACCTCCGTAACAACTGAAGGAATTCACGGAAACCTGGATATCTATGTATTGATGGGTAACTCTTTAGCCTACAAAAAGTTACGATGTCATACATAGTAGACTGATTGTTCCAATTGTGGGACCGTGTCAGTATAATATACCTCCTCCTCCTCCTCCATGTTTGCACAGACCAATATTGTCAGTCGAGTTTTTCAAACCAAGTTGAAATACCACTGAGAATCATAGTATAAGGAGGTCAACACCATCATGGTCCAATGGTGATTCTGGTTCATTGAGAGGACCAAGTGTAAGGATGTCAACACCGATATCCTTGAGCACCTCGGTCATCTTGCCACACAACTTCATGGTGCTCATGGTGAGCCAGAATCCAGGAAGATTGAGAATTCCGGCCAGGTATCTTCTGCAGAGTGCCTTTGAAAATTTTGATGCTCCACTTGAATTCAATCAGAATTATTGTCTCCCACAGAATTTACTACCACTCACAAAGAATCATGTTCAATTAATAGATGTTCAATAACGCCGAGGTCCCCGTCCTGACAGCTGAACAGTTCTGAACCTGAAACCTTTTCCATTATGATCGAAGCTGTAGTATCTGTCAAGCAATTTGTAGCCAAAATCTGCGAGAAGGTCCATTCCTCGTTTGGAGACCCTGTTGAACGGTTCCATGACGTGGAAACGGTGTCCATGGTAGGAACATTGTCAAAGCATTCCACGCAGATGAAAATTAGCCGGAGGCCAGGAAACAAGGTAACAAGATCTACAATGTCCTTGAATGCTTGACACTGTGTATTACCAGATTCTGCGCTGTGCAATGTGAGTACACCGGAACATTGATTGAATAAAACATATGCACGGCAGAGCATATGTCATGAGCTTCCAGCATCGCTTCTCGAGTTTTGGTGGGAGTGATGTGTGCAAGAGCTGCAGTCGCAGAACCCTGTCCTCATCATCTCCGAAGTAAGATTTGATTTTGAGAGCTACTACTATCCCCCCCTAGTACTTGGACACCTAAGCAAAATTTGTGAATAACATTTTATCCAGAGGGTTTGGGCTCAGGCTAAGTACCTAGATCGTTAGTAATTTGTCTTTTACCCCTGTTTCAGTTTTACTTCATAGGAAACGAGTAAGAATTGGGCAAACAGCGTCGATTTTTCGGAGGTGATCAGGTGTCCGAGTACTAGGTAACACGTCAACTTTTGATTGCTGGCTCCCTATATGACCGCCCCGTGGTTGTGGTGCCTCCAAAATTCATAGGGTGGAGTACCTCAATAGGTAGTATAGTATGGATGAAGGGGAGGCCAAAGCACCCACACAGTGGTCGACAGGCAGCAGAGAATTTCTAGTCATCATTTTCGTATTTAAGAGATCAATTTGGCAGGCATGGGATGATCTTTCGGTCCGTTCTGAAGGCTACAAGACAGCTATGCCTCTGAATTTATATATGAGCATTCTTGTGATGCTACGGCATCTTCTGGATGTGCTCATTAGGTCATATGACTCTAAGAGGATGGTGCAGAGCCTTAAAATACGCAAAATGAGCGAAAATCACAAGAGTCGTCAACTCTTCGCCGTGATATATATCCTCAGGAAAAAAGATCGCAAGGCTCTTTTGCTCTATATCTCTAGGGAACCTCCTAACGTTTAATTTAAGCCAAAAAACTCAAGAAATGGTCCAGTATTGGAGGAGAAATGTTGGTTTGTCCAAGTTCTAGGTTTGTCCGAGACGGTGGGGGGGGATAGTATGTGAGGCCCTAGCCCCAAGCTGTGGGCAGCGCGGTTGGTCTGCTTCTCCAGGACCCTTCCCGAAGAGGTCTACACTCAATTCATTGTGTGGCCTGGAGAAGGTGAAGACAAAGCACTGAGTATGACTGCCCATCTCCCTCCCTTGTAGCCGGAAGGCTCTGATGTCATCGGAACAACTTGGGTGGCTACATTCTGAGGGCTCCACCGGACGAGCTCACTGCATAAGGCCATTTTCAGCAGTGTGGGGTGGAATGAGTGGTGGGAATCAAAAGAGTGTTGCTATGACATGCCAATCTTCAACTGATGAACATCGCCTGCTGCCTATCTGACTGTCATCTACAACAATCTCTTTATGACCTATTCATGTTCGTGCCGAGGATCCAGATACCTTATCAATACAAGGCTGTGTGGTTGTCAAGAGAGGGACCATCAGCGCGAGACAAATCCAAATGTTCGTAACTTATAGACGATCTCCTGTGAGAAGTAAAAAGGTAGCGGCAGGGTCATCGTCTACTGCATTCTAGGAGCTTGAGCTTGCATGGTATTCTGAGATTTCCTTGCGTAAACCGTGCTTTTTGAAATTGGAATCTTGACATCTGCCCATTTTCTTCACCTTTGTACTGTTTCAATGACAACCTTCTGAAAATAAGAGGTAGGTGCGGCAGATAACTAATGGTTAAACCATCAAGATATGTTCAACCCCTGAGCAACCGGACCGTGTATACCCGGATGGCACAAGAGTTATTGCATCCGAGGTCCCGGAGGATGCCGACGTCACTCAGGCTTTGTGCCACTGTGTGCGCGACACGCGCTTCACACTCTTTCTGAGGTTTGAACAGTCTGGCCAGTTCAATCGTTCGGTTTCTCGGTGACAGGGCTTTGTTGGCTCCTCTAATCCCTAGGTCCCTCTCTGCTGCCACGTTTCCCCCGAGCTAGGCGACTATTTGCCTCGTGGTGTAATCCTGGATATCGTGTGGCTCAGTGCTCTTCTCACTCAATGGATCCGCGTACGACTACATGGCCCACGTACAAATGACCGCGCAACATCGATAACCTGAATACTCCCTGGGTTCCATCGCCCGACTCGTTTACAGGCGCCCTGCCAGACGCCCACAACACCGTCCAAGCACGCCCTGCCCCTCAACAATCCTATGAGCCGCCAAAAACTGTTCTTGGACGAAAGATTGGTACTTTAATGCGGGTGTTGTGCCTTTTAAAGCGTGAATACTGCTTTACCTCTACTTGCTCTATTTCTACTACTGATCGATCGTTCTATTCCAGCTCGACAGGTGGAACAGCCAAAGGAACCGGTCTTCCAACCAGTGGCATGGGATACTCTCAAATTCGACGAGGTCCCGCTGTCCAAATGGCGTGCATTTGGAGCGTACTCGCGTCCTGTCGTCAACCATGTGGAAGTGCATAATACATTCAGTGAGTGTGCTGCGCTGGATGTGTTGCCTTTCTAATGATGACCCCTTGCCTCAGCTCCAAGCCCCACGCCCTATCGCACAATCGACCTGAAGGACGTCGATCCCGAGGAGGTCTTCCAAAGCCTGCGCAGCCCGGGCGGCGGATTCCACCCTGAGAACTGGGTCCGTGGGCTCCAACACCCGTCCCTCCCTCCGCCACCGACAGACTGGCCCCTCCCTCGCCCGGGCGACCCCCTCCCCTTTCCTTGGGAGTGCCACCTCAACCGCTACCTCAAACGCGCCGCCTCCGGCTCCGCCCCCCTGCACTGGAACATCCGCACCCGCGCCTTCCTCTACGGCGGCCCGAACGATATCACCATTCCGCTCCTCTCGACGGACCTCGCAGAGCCCGCGACCTTCCCCCTCATCACGCACATGTACATTAGCGCCGTCGCCTGCACGAACATCGACTTCCCGTGGAAATTCATGGTCGTGAACGCTGCGGGTATCCGCGTGCGCGACGTGCTCGACGCCATCATCGATAACTTTCAGTGCTATGTGTTCCGCGGCGAGTATGAGCGGTGGCCCGAGGCGCGTCAGAAGCGCGCGGAGCTGGAGTGGAGGCTGCGCGGTGGGGAGGCGAAGCGGGACGGGCTGCGCAGGCTCGACTATTTGTGCGGGCAGCATTGCTTCCGCGGGTTGGAACCTAATCCCGACCGCACGGGCTGGACCTTGTATGTGGGGTCTGATTGGTAGCTCCCCACAGTCGTTGGCATGGAGATGCGTTCCACTTGTGGATGCGTCTTTTGGATGGTGACATGATGTGTTTTCCGTCTCTGCCGTTTTCTCGCTTTTCATGCATACTCCTCCTCACTCCTGCAATGACCTTACGAAACTCGCATCCCATTTGTATTCTTATTTTGAAATTCATGCGTCTTCGGATTCGTGCCTTTCGCAGACGTCGAAAAGATGTGCGCACTACCAACGGATCCCAATCATATTCGGTGCGCTTTCGGCACAGACAACAATCTGGGCAGAAAAGCATCATCGTGTCCAGTCTCTCTGGAAATTACCCCCCACCCATCGTAGACTGCCTGGTGGCTCAGATCTCAGAGGTCTAAACTACGAGCTATACTGACGACTCGAGACATTCTGAATCTGTCTTCCTCCTAACTTGAAGACTCCTAATAAATCTATTTATTGTCCTTCCTGTCCTGGACGCAAATGAGCCAGAGTTGAGATTCGTCTCCACCATGCTGACTGCCATGGTTTTAGACTACTAGTGTCATGAGCATGTGTCCCTCCTACTACGCCGGCCGTATCGGCTCGTAGACAAGACTAACGCCCGATGGAAACACGTGGCACCAGGGGCAAAGACTTAAACGCAATATGTGAAACCATATGTGTTGGTCTTTGCCCCCGGTGTGAGCAGTCCCAAGTTGATTTGAATGGTGACACGAGGTTGGATAATCTTCTTTCAAGGTCGTCACTTTCAAAGGTTGCTCTTCGGTGTCTCACAGTACGTCTCGGAACCCAACGCTCACCTAGACTGAGGCTGTTGCAGCCGCTACGGGTTCCCTGCCGGCCGCAGACTCGGACCCTGATCCTCAAAATAAGAACGAACTCACCGAAACGACGGTGGTTAGTACATGCGTTCCTGTACATTGGACCCCCACCGACTCACGCACCCTCTTTCTCAGTACACCATTGATCCAATGACCGGAGAAATCCACGTTAGCTGGGTGAATGCCGACAACAGTAGGTCTTCGCGCGTTAGATCTTTCGTGAATCTTGGAATTCTTACTCGCTTTCTAGCCGTATACCCCGTTCTTACGCTGATCAACGCCAGGGACCCAACCAACCCCTCTGTGTTGACGCTTAGCGGTAGTCCCAGCACGCTGCCGCAGCAATCCTCAGTTTTCTCTTTAGTGGTAAGACACCTTCGTCCTGCACGATGCCAAATGTGATTGACCTTGTAGGCTCTCAAATTCGATATTTAATTGCAGAAACTGTCCGAAATACCCTTGATCGGATTATCTGGGTGAATTTGAACCTTACTTGTCTTGAGCGCCAGTCACTTCGTACAACTGGATAATTGTGATCTTCGTAGCTTTGCTGGTACTCCCATTCAACAGAGCTTCGGCACCGGACGGTATATGGTTGTGCACTATTCCGAGTGTGAAACATAATGACCCCCCGAGGCAGCCGAGCAAACGAACCATATTGCCATTCGCTGATGTAAAAGTTCCCATGGTAATGGACCTAAGTACTGTGGAGACCTTCGCCAGTGACGCCGACTCTATACTAGGCAAATTGGAATCGATTCGAGTCAAATCTAAGGCTGCAGTTGAGAATCTCTTCGCGGGTACCTCGGCTCAGTTCAATGTCAGCTGTGCTTACCGGGAAAGCAGTGAAGGAGGACTTACAGTGTCTGGTGGTAGAGAGTAATCAGAGATGTTGATGAGCGTCGAGTCGATCACAGCAGATATCCACTGCAAGCCTTGTTGATGACGATGCTGATGGACACTGATAGCAGAAAGTACCCAGATCATAGATGTCGATGACCGTTTGCGTCGATTGAAACAGATTCTTGCACACGCCTCGTTGGAGGCTGAGGTGACAATTGGACTTGAAACGATTGCAACCAAGGAGGCTCAACTTTTTTGCTCCCACATCTTCCGGCGAGTATCCTATGTAGTTGACCGGGTCAGCATCTCTGCCGGCACCTATATCCACTATTTGTCAAAGATCAAATCATTGCCTGAAGCCTCTGTGAGAAACCGCATCCAAATTGGGTGAGGTCGGTTAGAATCGGAGAGATTAGTAGTGGAGTCGGCTTATTTTAAAAGCGAATGGCTGGGGTATTGGAGAAAACTCCAAACATCGGCCCCAAGCAGCGGCAGAGACTTTTTGAGGGGATTACCAGAGGCTCCTGGAGTTGAGCGGAGTATTTTAGGCACCGTACAGCCGATATCATCTCGGTGCTTTATAGGAAGCGACGATCTGGAGCGATGTTCCCGAGTCGCGGTTCTGACGGTGTAGAAACAGCGCCGGGGGAGACGCAGTGATATGGATACTGTGACAGGGGACATGAGAGGGGCCCCGATGGAGGGCCTGCCGTCTTATTTTCCATAGAAGAGGGGGTAGAAGAGTTCGCATAGCACTTATAGCCGCAATTGTGGAGGAAGCTGTAACGAAAGCTGTATTCAAACTCCGCGACGGGTGACGATGTGATCATTTTGATCCCGCCACTGATCATGATGGACGTTTTTGCTTTCCCGTTGTGTTCCAGTTGCTCCTCCGTTTTGACGCCGCGATTGAGTAGGACCGGTCTCAGTTTGTCCGATGCTCTGTTAGCTCACGTACGGACTCCGCGGCCGGGGCAGTACACGCTGCGCACCCGGCGCAGCAATTGCTAGTGGCGTTCTCTGCAGATATAAGAAGGTTCCTTGGTCAAAGGTTTAACAATGAAATTATGACCGAATCTCCCGGTGACTCAGGATCTCGAGGGAGGCCTGCCTCATATCTCCACAAGGCATGCCTCAACTGCAGGTGAGGGATCAACTTTTCGTCGTTTCGACGCTAACAACTCCTTCTACAACAGACGTCGCAAAATTGTTCGCTCTACCCTTACTCTGCGTCGCGGTAACTTTCGTGCTCATGATAATACAGGGCTGCGACGGCGAGCGTCCTATTTGTCGTCGATGTCGTGTTCAGCCGCCCAGGTCTCTGACCCCCTGCACATACTCACACACACCGGTTGGCGGCGGCGTCTCTCCACAGCTGGAGGAGGTCATGGAATCGATGCAAAATAGAATCCACGAGCTCGAGCACCAGCTCGAGCTTCTGAGTGGACAAGACCCGTCGAAGGTCTTCCTCAGAGAACCGTATTCGAATCGCTCGAATCAGCCGCTCCAGGAGCAGCACCTACCACCAGGCGAGTCAGGTTTTGCGTTCTTCCACATTCCTCAATTCTGAAATCATTTACAGAGTCCGATACTTGGGATAATCCTATGCAGTTCTTTGGGACCCCAAGTCCTATAGAGGTGGGGAGTTCTAATGTGTGTTCCGCGATTCGCAAACCTGAATCGTATCCAAGGAACCGCTCGAATTAACTGAGGCACTGTAAGCTATCCATTCCATTGAGATTCCCACCTACTGACGTGATCTAATGCTATTAGTATCGATATCTTCCCTCCGCCACTTCTCCCGGCACCCGTTCTTCTTTTTGGATCCCACACACTTCCAACAATCGGCATTGCTGCCGGATATCTTTCCACGCGGGCTTCTAATTGCGGTCGCTCTCTGGGCCAGTCGCGTGTCGACGAATCCTCTCGCCGATAGCAGATACTCGGAAGAGGAACTGCTGTCGCGGACTGTGCATCACGTCGCTCGAGATGTTGCCACGGGTGCAGCCTCACCGCAGCGCATTCTCCACATGATCCAAAGCGAAGTTCTTCTATCGCTGTATTACTTGGATTCTGGACGCCTGTCGGAAAGCAACTATCACCGTGCCGGCGCGACATCTCTGGCGTTCAGCGCGGGCCTCCACCAACTCGGTGCCTCCGCACACAATCCTACATCGGCAGTTCAAGATGCCAGGATTTCGGTGCAAATGGGTGCTATCCCCGGGACGGAGATGATCGACTCGTTTTGGAGTGTTCTACTCATAAACAACTACTACTGCGTCGCTGCCTCTAATACACCCTCGGGGATCCCCTGCGACACGCCGATCAGCACTCCTTGGCCGACGGTGGGCTCGTTCAACTATCTCAATCCTGGTTTACTCAATCCTCCGCAGCATTTGCCCGATGGTGCACTGTTCTCTGTGCCTTTTATTGACGGAGATGATGTTACGGGCCATTCGCCCTTGACACTATTGGTAAAGGCGTCCATCCAGCTGGAAACGCACCATGGCCTTTACTGCACGCAATCCGGGTATTTTTGCCTCCCCTCTTTCAAGGGAATTAAAGTCTTACTTCCGTAGGCGCAGCTCTCCCTCATTCACCCGAGTTCTGGGCAATTGAGTCCCGCCTCGACACATTTCGCGGCCATCTCCCCCCCGTTGATCCTGCCCGCCCCACGGACCATCTTTCACTCGTAACGCACGCCTTCGTGAACGTCGCCATCCTCCGTCTCCACGCCCCGTATATCGACCTGTATACGGAGGCGCGCTCCAAGTGCCTCGCCGCTGCGGGCTGCGTCGCTGTGCGCCTCGCCGATGCGCGCCTCGCGGAGTGGGAGATGACCGATCCGATCCTGGGGGTGCGTTTAGCTCCCCGCACCAACCGCTCGCCTAAGTTACTGACGGGCATCTCCATCCCATCCAGCCGCTCCTCGCCGTCGTCGCAGACGTTCTCATTGCTGACCTCACACACGCTGGACAGCAAGCGAACACGGACCTGCAGACGCTCTTGTCGACAATGCAAACGCTCGCCCGGCAGAGCCCTCTCATCCGTGCGTCGTCACACCCACTGGTATCTTACCGATATTAATTTTCTCTGCCCACATACTAGAAGAGTACCTGACAATCACACAACAACGATACACGTCTGCGCAGGAGAATCTGGGCCTCTTGGGCTCTTATAGAATATTCCCCCGACTTCGATTCCTTATCAAGCAATAATCGTTTCATACAAGTTCGATAATCGTTCTTAGGTAGTTAGGATTCTTGTAATTTAGCTCTTCGTCTACGATAATATCGATTGCTACTAAGCTAGTAACAGTCCTGGCCCGCTCAAATCGCCGATGAAACGATTCAACAATTCAGATGACGTTGATGATAAGAACAATAATAGGATCAAATCGATCTTAGCTCTGTAAATTTAGACGGACGGACGTAAGGAGGTCAAGTGTTTGTCGACCTAGACCTAGATCGGTACCAGGAATTCCTGATCACGTACTTAAGTGAACAGGTTTATAAATTATACGAATCCAAAGCCCCATTACTCGTCGGAAATCGGATCGGCACTTTGGTTAGGCCGATGATCGCGATTCTCTCCGATTCCCGACGCGACTGAGCACTCGAAACCGAGATACGAAACAGTTTTGGTCTTTGACTCGGGAAAAATGCTTGGATTCCTCGAACTAAAGCTTAGGCCTTGCGCGTCTGAGGAAGATTTTGGGTGACGGTGATCAGCTCCAGGTCGAGATAATAATGACTAATTCGGATTTTGGTTGTATCACTTCGAGCTTGGACCATCCTTAGGTGTTAGAGTTCATTATTCGGGTCCTGGGCTACAAGCGTGGCGCGCGACTGCGGAACTGCGGATGTGGAGAGTGCGGAGCTGGGTTGGAGTGGGTTGGAGCAAGGTAGAAAGGTAGAATAGACAGTAAAATGTATAAAACAGGTAGCGAGAGGCGGGTTACTAGCCTCACAACATTATAAACAACAGACGTGATCCCTGGATTTCTAGTGCTTGCTGTTCTCTCGACTGCGAACGGAATTTTGCGCTAACATTAGGCTCGCGACCAACCGCATTCGCCTTGACGTGGCTGCGCTTATCATTCGACAGCACACTGATCTTGCTTGCCCTTGTGATCAGTGCGTGAGAAACGACTACTTAGTCCAAACTTAGTCGCGATCCTCAACTGTTAACGCGTCATCACGTGTCCTCGGGTCACAACGTCAATGCACCGCCGGATCCCGGCCCACCGCTTTCATCCGCTCCCATTCCTTTTCGACGCTATCCCATTTATGAACAACTTCAGGCTCAGCTCCGGTGGTGAGAACATTGTTACATTGAACTGCATCCCGACGAAGGATCGACGCACTCCCTTGATCTCCGCTACCCATCGGCGTGTCTGCGACATCCGTTACCTATCGGCTTGTTTCCGCAGCCATATCGGGCTGTACGTATGAAATGGTTGGGCAATAAAAGCCCCAAAGGTCTCGCAACATTCTCTACTTCATTTCTCTTCACCCCTTAACTTCTTCCTCTGATGCTTTTCATCTTGCCGCTTCTTGCGTTTTCGCAGACAACCTCTGCCTCTACTATTCCGTGCCCCGACCGCACGAGCCATACGATTCGATGGGTTGACTGTCATGACAAGGTCCCTGAACCACTTGTACCGGTGCTCAATCTCACGGATACAACGACCAACGCGACGCTCCCGTCGAACCTATTCTGCGGCGAGATGGATGTTCCAATGGACTACACCAAGCCGTTCGATTCAGCCAAGAACAACATCACCATTGGCTTTGCGATGAACCGTCCCAAGAAACGGTCGTCGGGTCTCATTTTCTAGTTCGTTTCCATCTCTTAATAATTTCCTCCATGTCGTGATGTCATCTTCCCAGTCATGCTGGTATTTCGTTTTCAACTGTGGTCTGTGGTGTTCTCTTCACTTATACCGGTCATCAGGTGGTCCAGGAGAGAATGCGGCGGCTCAGGCTTGGGCAAATGCATTGGGTCTTGATTCCTCCTTTGCCGGATTGGAGGACTTTGATTTTTTGGGTGCGTCTTTCGAGATGTTCGTTGGGTCCAACTGACGATGTACAGCTATCAACACCCGTGGGATTCAGCTCTCGAATCCCCTCAATCTCTCCTCTGGTGTTTTCTTCAATAATGTTTCATTCGCTTTGTCAGTCGTCGTCCGCTCATCCAGGCACTCAGCATGCTAATGATAACATACAGCCCGACGTCACAGTCGGAATTCGACCAATATCAGGTAGCCATGACGAATTTCCTCGATGCGGCCGCCGAGGACAGCACCCCTGCGGGAATCCTGCAGCATGTCGGGACGAAAGAGGTCATCCAAGACTGGGACACCGTGCGCGCTGCTCTGGGTTACGAGAAAGTCAGCTTCGCGGGAGTTTCCTAGTGGGTGCCAGTTCCTGGACAAATCTCGCATAAAGGGCTGATTTTGGTGGTTCGTGCAGTGGAACGTTCGTAGGCATGGCCTATGCAGCGCGCTACCCCCAGCGCGTCAACCAGTTCGTCACTGATGCGGTTATCCCGCACGGCATGGTATGTTGATCAACCTTCATCGCCATTATGGGACTTAACGGAGGCATCCCACGCAGCCGTACCAGGACATGATTACGCCCCAAGTTGCCGACGCGAACCGTCTTGTTTCAGCGGGCGGATGCCTTCTGTCTCACCGATCCGACATGTCCGTTCCACGGCAAGGTAACGGCAGCGTCGTCAAGGTCTGTACATGTATCTCGAGCGACAAGCACTCCCTTGACATGATATTATTCTTACAGGCCTGGGAAACGGTCCTCAAGCAAGCCATCCAAGCGCCGCTCCCCGCGCTCAGCTGCGGCCCAGGGACCGGCTGCAACTCTCCGGTTACAGCAACGGATCTGCGCCAGGGCCTCGCATTCATGTTCCGCTCCAACCCGGACTTCCCGCTATTCGCCGTTGCACTGAATGCATCGCTTCATGGAGACGCCAGCTTGTTTGCATATCAGCCGTTAGTCGACATTCGCGAGAGCGTCGTGACCCCGCTTCTCTGTTCGGATCTCAGTGCGTTGGTCTTCCTTCCGTCTCGTTTCTCCGGCTAAATTGCATCTCAGGACTCGATGAAAATCTCAAGACGTTCGCTGGATGGAATAATCTGACCATCAACGCCCAAAGTGTGGGTCGCACCTCCGAATGCACGGTCCTCCAATCATTCTTCTGACTTGATCGAATAGAGCGATCCCTTGAACATCGTCTACTCGCAGACCTGGCAGCTTATCCTCCAATGCTCGGTCTGGCCACACCCCACCCCTGAGCACACCACGCTGCCGACCAAACTCAAGCTCATGTGGATGACCTCCGACTTTGACTTGAAGTGCGTATGACCAATTTGTCCCAATTCCTTTTAATTTACGCTTCTCCCGTCCGTGCAGCCTCCCGACAGAGTTGACCACCTTCGCGTGGCAACAAGCCCAGGAGTCTACTCTCGTCATCCGGCACGGCGACGACCACACCAACATTCTCAGTACGTCTTCCATCCTCCGTCCATCCGTTCCCCCCGAAACTAACCGTGAAATGCAGTCCCAGCCCCTGCAGCCGCTGCAGGCGACGTCGCGCGGCACTTCCTGCTCACGGGTGAAATGCCCAAACCGCGCTCGGACCCGAATGTCACCATTGTTGGGCCGGGGGGAACTCGCCCACCCGTTCCTGGGGCATACGACGTGCATACGGGCGCTGTTGCCGGAGATTTCAGCACGATAGAAAACATTGTGTAGCCGCGTATGTTGGTCCTTGTGACAATCGAGTATTTTACTCTGGTTCCCAATTGTTAATCCCATCCCGAAGTTGTTCAGGAGGAAATGCCGTTACGCACATTATTCAAACCAGTGTGGGACTCCGACCCGAAAAAAATTATCCTATCCCGCGCGACTCGGTTGACAAACATCGAACTTGACTGGCCACGAGATCCCGTCACGGATATGTGACTGGGCGCGTGAATATTCGAGTACACGGCCTCTCCACTTCGGTGCCGTCGAAAGACGCCGGTTTGGCGCCTTGACCGTCCAAAAATAAGCGTTGGATTTGTTTACATAAATAGTGAGAAGTCGAGTATTGGGGCTTAACACAATTCCCATCGCAATGGCACTCAACCCCTCTCAAATCGCTACCTCTTGGCTCAAGTCCTTCGGAGAATTCCTTGAGGCTGGCGACATAGCTGGGGCGGTATCTTGCTTTGTTCCTGACGGCTACTTGCGCGACATACTTGTCTTCACTTGGAACAACCGCACTTTGGCCGGGCAGGCGCGGATTGAATCCTTTTTGAAGGCCACCCTGAAGCCCGCGGCAATTAGCCAGCTCATACTCGACACCAGAGCGCATCTAGGGCCCGAACTCGGTCCAGTAACGCATGCTGCCTCGGGTGTGTCCTCTGGATTCACCTTCGAAACTTCGGTCGGCTATGGGCAAGGTTACTTTTCGCTGGTGGAGACTGCGACCGGCGAATGGAAAGCGCTGACAGTGTTCACCATGCTTGCGGAAATCAAAGGCCACGAAGAATCTGGGCCTGAGAAGGGGGTATATGGAGGCCATACGCTTGCGTGGCACGATGTCCACCGCGAGCGGCGGGGGGCTATTGAGCGTGACCCGCAAGTATTGATCAATACGCAGTCATTATTTTTCTCACTTGAGCGAAACTTAATTCAGTTGCAGTCGGTGGTGGACAGACTGGGTTGAATGTAGGGGCCAGATTCCGACAAATGAATATTCCCTCCCTCATCATCGAGAGGAATCCGCGAATTGGAGATAACTGGAGGCAGCGATACCCAATGCTGACTCTGCACACGATCAAATCGCACCACCCAAGTGATTTCGCATGTTCAGTTTCTATCCGTCCTGTATTTGACCATCTCCTCCCAGTGTTATACCAACCCTACCCCAAGAACTGGCCGATCTACACACCTCGGGACAAACTGGCTAATTGGCTCGAACAGTACGCCATCTCTCAGGATCTTGTCATATGGACGAACTCCCGTGCACTTCCTACTCCCACGTACGATGCCGTGTCGAAGCGCTGGACCGTAGTCATCGACCGTGCGGGCGAGAAGATCACTCTCCATCCAAATCACATTGTTCTCGCAGCAGGTACCTTCGGTGCCCCACGCTTCCCATCCATCACCGACATCAGCCTTTTCAAAGGGAAAACTATTCACGCCGCGACGTACGCCGGTGGAAAGGAATTTGTCGGAAAGCGCACGCTCGTCGTTGGTGCGGGAAATAGTTCGGCAGACATTTGCCAGGACCTCGCCTTTCATGGTGCGGCAGGAGTTACAATGCTCCAGCGCTCTTCGACGTGCGTCGTGTCGGTCGAGAGCACCGCGCGAGTGCTAGGGAGGGTTTGGCCTGTGAATGTCCCGACGACCGTGGCAGATTTCAAGTCGCAGGCCCTCCCGTTTCTTCTACTTCGTGAGATTAGAAGGGCTACCACGGATCATCTGTGGGCGGAGTAGGCTGAGACGCACAAAGGCTTACGGGAGGCCGGATTGAAACTGAACATGGGAAAATATGGGAGCGGCCAGTATCCGATGGTGTTTGAACGTTTCGGAGGTGAGTTCTTCGTCGACATCTGTGTCCTAGTATTGAACCTGAATATAGGCTACTGTGAGTGAGTCGAGCCGCCTAAACCCTTATTTACTGTTACACTAGGGCTCGACGTCGGCGTTGCAAATCTAATTCGCAACGGGAAAGTGCAAGTCAAGCAAGGTGTCGAGATTGCTCGGTTTACGGAAAACTCTGTCGTGTTCACGGATGGCTCATCTCTGGAGGTGGAGGCCGTGATCTTTGCGTACGTCTCCTAATTTAATACTTGCTGGAATGAATATGATTAATTTCGTCAGGACATCATACGAGAATGTCCGCGATACAATGCGAACTGTATTTGGGGACGCTGTCATCGATCAGACACGCCAAGTCTGGGGGGTCGACGAGGAGGGTGAGTTGAACGGGTGCTACGGCCCATCGGGGCATCCCGGCGTAAGTCAACTCAAGTTATTTCACATAAAGCACAAAGTTTCACTGAGATACCCAATCTTAATTAGCTTTGGTATGCTGCTGGCGATTTTGACACCTCACGTTTCTACTCCAAGCAGCTGGTATGTTTTCTGGTCCAAATCAGCCGTGCTTCGAGCTGAAGGCCTTTCTCAGGCGTTGGAAATCAAGGCGATCGAATTGGGCCTCCTCACGTTTTAGCATTGTGTATACTTTGTTAGCATCGTGTATCATTTTTAAATTTTGGGGCCTGATTGCGGGCCATTCAGAATTACCATGCCTCTTCCCATATTCTTAGAGTCCTAGTTTCATGCGGAATTTACGTCTATTTGGTATACATGTGGACGCGAAGCGATGCGCACGTGCCCCACCATTCACACAATTCCAAATTTGCACCACACCTCACCACACCATGTCAGCGATCCAGCGGGAAGAGCCAAACTGCCTTTTCCTCCCCTCTCCTACCTACGCCTGCAGAGGCCCAGCAACTGTCTCACATCCTTCGCTCCAATTCTATGCCCAACAATGACGAGGCATCTCATTTGCGGTCCATAATTGCATCCTCCCCTGCCGATGTGCCGTGGTTATAATACCGAAATCCGGAGCCTTCAGCAGATGTTGAATCGCCTAGTCTCGGAGCGCGACGTTTTACAGTGGTACACCGATCAATGCCGCGGTGTCTTCGCTCCAGTGAGGCGGCTGCCCCCAGAAATTCTGGCATAGATATTCACTTTGTGCTCCTCGACGAGGGCATCATACTTGTTCTGTGATAGGGCCCAATACGCTGCCTCCGATGCATTCACCGGTCAGCAGCACCTCATAAACCTGCACGGTCATCACCACTCCGTCCTTGTGGGCCAAGATCGAAGTAGATACAGAAGTCGACGTAAGAATGGACCCCAAGTTCCACATTCACCGCGCTTTTGATCTTTCGTGCCATTTCCCGTTGACCGTACAGGTCAATGCATGCGATGGAGGTGACGACTCTGCCCTAGAACTATTGTTCTTCTCGTCTCTGGCGCGTCAAAGGGAATCTCCCCCGCCTAGAGCATCTCGGGATTGGGGGTTTTGGCGCCGAGGAAACTCACCTTTTTGAAACGACTCCCAGTCTGACACACGTTTTGTTATCTGACATCGACGGTGCGCTTCCAAAGCTACCTTGGAGTCAGCTTCGTGGGGTCACCCACACTCATCTCACCCCAATTTGCTTGACGCGGATGTCATCGCCAACCGCCTGGCAGTCATGTCTCGCTGTTTGAATCAGTGCGAATTCAACATGTACAGCCTGACTGAATCTTAACCATTTGAATCTCCCCACTCTCAGGTTCATACCGGCCCAATCCGAAATTCATACCCTTCGACTAGCCATCATCGACAGATATAGTGAAGAACATTCTCCTGCGGCATTGTGCGAAATCATCGGGTCGCTCACTCTTCCTTGCTTGCGGGAGCTCCCTTTCCGCTCCTCCAGTCCCCACAACACTCCCCTCTTCTGGCCGCGGAACAGCTTCCCGGCCTTCGCCGCGCGCTCCTCTTTCGGTCGGACTCTGGCTAAGCTCTTCCTTTATCATATGGTTATCACCGAGGATGAGCTTGTCGAGTGCCTGTCGGAGATGAGCCTTTTGCAGGAACTGTTCATTCAGGACAATACCAAAGCCTCTGGCTTGGAATGCGAAAATCACATCCTCTTAACCGACAGCCTTCTCCGACGACTCGCCTGGCGGCCCGACTCCTCCTCCGAGTCCCTTGCACCCGACTTGAAGAAATTTGCCTTCGCCTCCCTCCTCTTCTTCGACGAGCACGCGCTCATACAATTTGTGGACTCGCGCTTGGTCCCCGGCGCGACACCCGACGGTCCGTTCACAGTCGAGGCAATCTCTCTCATCGACTCGAAACTGGAACCTGGTATCGTTGGGAATGCCCTCGGCGTTCTGGCCATTGCGCGCATGACAACCTTGCAAAAAGGTCAACTTTGCTGGTCTCGGCATCCCAGCAAGCACCTTGAACAGAAATTCCCTGGTGTCGTCGGTGGGCTTTTTTCTCCTTTATATCCGTATGCCGCGATTGTCTTCGGGTTTCTAGTATTCTGAGTCTCGTGCCTTCGGCGATTCCACATTGCATTTTCCACAACGCATCGATCTTTATTTTATCTCACAACCATGCTGCTGGGCATCTCACTTTGCCTTCGTTTCGTATCTGCTACATACATGTATCTACTAGTAGTCTATGCAAAACTCTGCATCAAATCCCCTACCGCCTCTGCATTCGGCCCCCCTCCGCCCTGCAGCTCCTTATTGGTCGCCTGTATCAAAATCCGCCGATAGCTCGTCAACGCCGGCGTCGCATTGTCCGTGACCTCCAGTATCAAATGAAACAACTGGCCCTTCGCCATCGCTTTCCGCGTAAACATATCCACGGCGCAGCGCTCGGGCGGCGGCAGCGTAACAATGACTTTCTTCCCTGCCCTTGCCCCGCCTCCTGGATCTCAAGTCCCGCCACCTCGGCATCAACCCACCACTGCGACGCAGTCGGCTCGCGGTAGTGCCACCACTTGTACGTGAGGATGTCACCCTCGTCAGGATCGTACGTCCCCTCCGCGTCCAGCGTGACGGTCGAGCCAGCCTCAGCGCTGATTTCCAGCTGCGTAGTCCCGGTGTTCCCATTCACGCAAACGACAGGGTGGTGATTATGTTTCGCGTCGGGCATCGTCCACGCGATGCGCGCGGCAAAGTCGTTTTGGAATGCGTCGCGCCACCGCCAAATGGTCGCCTGGCTGCTCGTGTACAAGTTCCCGTCCATCCCGCTGACCGTGTCCGCCGCGTCGGCGAAGTGTCTGTTCCCGCCCTCGCGGTGGTCGAGCCGTTCGTATCGGCCGCCCCAAGAGCCATAGGATGGCTGCTCCGGCACATTCAAGCCGTTTTGGACGAGGTACAGAAAAGTCGGCGTGTCGCCCTCGGGAATGAACATATAGTCCGGATAGGCCGAACCAAGCGGCCCAATCTGGATGTTCTCCTTGATCCACGCCTTGGTCATCTTGGTGAAGTCGGGTCCGCCAGGATTGAACTTGTAGTACTTGTCGCCGCTGATACCCGTCCATGCTGCCAGCCCGTACTGATTCCATCCGTGCAAGGACGAGATGTAGAAGATGTCCGGAAAAGTCTGTCGAATCCAAGACGCCGTGTCGTCCTGGTCGGAGATGGTGTAGACGCGGAGCTTAGCACGTAGAGTGGCTGCTTCAGCGGTGCTTTTATTGTCGGTGATATGTTTGAGCACCTGGGCGAGTACGTTGGTGCCGCCCCAGACTAGGACCCAGAGCGGTCGCGGATCGGAGCGGACGATACGTTCGAGGAGGAGCTCGCTGCCGGGACTAAGCGGCACGTCCGGTGCGAGGGCTTGGAATCCATAGACCTATTGCAGCCGTCGTCAGCTAAGTTCATACTGTGTGTGGAAGTTCCACCCACGGGCGGTCCAGACCGAATCAGACTCCTCATGTACTCGCTTGACGGATAAGGTGAATCCGGATGCGCATGAGCATTCAAGTTATCAACGGCACCGGCATAGGCATCAACGATCTTCTCCATATCCTGTGGACACGTCTTTGTCTTCATCCAGGTCGAAGTGACGGCCACCAGGCCCTCGGTGTCGAACTGGTTCGCATATGTGAGGTATCGGACCAGCGACTCGGCATCGTCGGGCTCGTTGGAGATGTCGGATAGGACGAACACGCGGGATTTTCTGGGGAAAGACTGCAGGCGCGTTCTGTCGGGTGACTGAAGAGGCATTGGAGCATCGCGGGGACGAAAGGGATCGTGGTGCCAGGAAAGAGAAGCCAACCCCTGTCCCCAAGTCACCACGCGTCAGAAGACTTGGTCACAGGACACGCAAGTATTCTTGAGCTGCCGGGGAAAATCACATCAGACTAGCAAGGACTTGGAGGTACCGTCGTCAATATTCGTTGCAATGAAGGAAATCAAGGGAGGTTTCCGTGCAATGACTTTGTCTTTGTCGTTTCGTTCAGATGATGGTGGTACAAATACTCTAGATGCCGCTCCTCATACAACACTTAGCATCACATCCATACATTCGCTCAGCAGTCAGTCAAGTAGTCAATTCAGTCATTCAGTCAAACAAGCAGATATCGATATCGAACAAATCAGCAGACTTCTTTTTGATTCTTCATTCCTTTTCTTCGGGAACCTAGGCCTCGGTGGCGCCAGGGCAGTCGCGGGAGATGTGGCTGGAAAGGAGGTATGTCAGCAAGAAGTTGTGGGCGGGCAAGAGGAAGGAGGGAGGAAAGATAATGACCAGGACGTGATCCGGGTCGTAGAGCGCTGAGCGCGGGTGTAGGATGGAGAGTGCTAGCTGCTGCGCACATGCGCGCGCGCACGCTAGGGATTTGAAACCCTCAAGCACCAGCTATTTAAGGCAGGAAGATCCATCGCGTTCGCACTCTTCACCCGCCCGCGAAATGAGCTGGTCTAAAATTGCAAGCGGGTGTAGGCACCGAGAACATCTACTACACGAGTGCTGGAGCCCGCATAGATAGCAAGGCCGTGACCCGCCCAAGAGAGCGAGGACCCGATATGCGCATTGGTCCAAATGACGAAAAAGGAAATTTGGAATGACGTCATTCGCCGTTTAGGCAGAAACGAGGAGACCCTCACGGGAAGAGCGAAACCACCAGAGAGTAAATAAAAGGGGAGAACCAAATCGCAAGCCTTTAACGTGCCGCCCGACACCGACTGCTCCGCCACCGAAAACAGTGACAAGCGTGTCGACCGTTCGGGAAAGAGGCGCAGGCTCGATAAGAGAAGGCGCGGAGGGAGCGAGAGGAGGGGGAGGGGAGGGCCACAGGACCGCTCCATCCTTCTTCGTTGGCGTCTCGCGAGCATCAGGCGTGACTCTTCCACCTTGGGACGAGCACACGTCGGCAGCAGACGGGCGCTGCGGGTAGCATGCTCGCAAGTCCCGAGGCCACGACACCGCCAGAAAGGCGAGTCCTCAGTGACCGAGTAAAGGAGGGTGGGGTACATCACGTCGTTCTCGTTTTCTCTCGCTAGCAGTGCCGCGAGAGCAATGAAGCGAAAGAATGCAAAGAAGGAGCAAGAGAGGCAGAACGCGTCCACGAGCTGGTCGGCCGCTCGTCCACAGTCATCCGTCTCCAGCATCTAGACAAAGACCTGACGGCGGGTAACATCGCATCCGCCTTTGCGAGTAGCTTCCTCGTAACCTCCGAGTCCGGAAGGGAGAGAGCACAGATCGCCGAGAACGAACCCGATCTTGCAAGAAAAGAGAAGGGATGAGTCCCTTCCCTCCTGGCCCCGAAACCCCAATCGAGGCTCAAACGAACGCCAAAAAGCAAATCCGGAACGACAGCCAGAGGATAGAGGAAGGAAGAAAGAAGAGACGGGAACGCACCCTTCACTTCCGCACGTGTAGCACGCGCGCTTCTGCGCCTGGGGGCAGTCGCGGCTGATGTGGCCCTGTAAACGAGAAACGGAGGTAAGCATGCGATAGAAGTCAGAGAACGGAGAGGAGAGGGGACGAGATGAACGAGGGGAGGTAGAAGGGGGGGAAATGAGATGAAGGGGGCGACGGATGGCGACGACGCGGGAGCATCGACCCATCCACACCGCGCCGAGGACGTGCATACACCAGCACTGACAACGAACGACGTCCCTAGCGCAGCCCACTTGCGCCGAGGCACAGAGTTCGACCCCACAAATCGACTCGATGCACACGTGAAGCCGAGAGACGTCCGCATCTACCGCCATACCACACAAAAAGAACGACGAGACATGAAAGACGGGAAGGGACAGCGCACGAAGACCACTGCCGTCGCACACTTCTTGCGACATCGACGTTCGATGGAGGCTCAGACAGTCAACGCTACACACCGCATGCCGCGTACCCTCGCAGCGACACCAAGGCGCCCCGCCCGCCCACAACCCGCCACCGGAACGTCCGCATCTCAGGCACAGGAAACAAGGAACAACAACACAGGAAAGCCGGGAAGGCATAGCGCACGGTGCCCACCGCCGACGCATACACCCTGCGCCATCGAAGCTCGATGGAGAGTCAGGCAGGAGACACACACGTTCAGGACGACATCCTCGTACACCCCGCCTACCGCGTACCCACCCGCCCACACGCGACGCTCGCATCCCAGACACACGAAACAGAGAAAGCGTGCCGGATGCCACAAGAGCACCGACCCGTACGCCCCATCCCATCCCACGAGACACCAGCGCCGACCGAGGCAGCACCCGGCTCGACGGCCGCCGCACGTCCCCCGTACAACGACGCGCACCCCATAGCGAGGCCGACGCAGGCGCGCGCACGAGAGCATGGTACGCGCGCCCTCAGACCGACATCCTCGCACTCTCCTGTCCGCACTCCGCATCCCGAAAGACGAGGAAGCAACATCAGTGAGCTCCCATGCATATGCAGCGACGTCCGCATCCCGAGCACATGAATCAGAGAAAGGGAAAGAGAAGACACGAAGGGACCCGCTCCGGACGCCGCGACAGCGCCGCTCCATCTCACGAGACACCAGCGTCAAGAGAGGGGGCATCCAGCTTGTCCACCGCACAACGATCCCGGGACCGCGACTCGCACCCCATAGTGAGGCCGACGAAGGGGCACGCGCATCCTCGCAATCCCGAAAGACGTACGAGGCGCGCGCACACAACTCCACCCGTCCGTGATGCGTATATTCCACGGCACCGACGCCGATGGAGGCGCCCTCAGCCACGCCCGCACCCAGCCCCGCTCGCGTTCCTCCTCTCCTTTTCAATCAATAAGACGAAAAAACCACTCACCACCTCCCCGCAGTTATAGCACTTGCTCCCCTGCACGCAGTCGCGGCTCAGGTGACCCACGCCGCCGCACGTGTAGCACGTCTTGCCCGCGCCACCGCCGCCGAAGCCGCCGCCGGAGGAGTAGCCGGCACTGCTGGGGTAGAAGAGGGATATTAGTGTTGATAGAAGGAGAAACGGAGATAGGGGAAGGAGAGAAGGATAGGAAAGGGGAAAGAGAGGAAGGGAGGGAGGGAGGGGAGGGGAGGAGGGAGCGAAGGGGAGAAGGAAGGGAGGAAGAAGAAAGAGGGAGCGAGGGGTAGGAGGGAGGGGTAAGAGTGAGGGGCAAGAGGGGGGAGGGAGGGAGGGAGGAGGCGGTGTGGAGGCGGTGTGGAGGCGGTGTGAGACGAAGCAAGATGTGGAACGGAGAGGGAGCGAGAGGAGGAGGGATGGCGTGTGAGGTACAAGTGGGGATGGTATACGAAGGACTTGAAGATGCTTATCCAAGGGAAGGTGGGAAGACGAAAGGGGGAAGAGTGTGAGACACGAGGAGGCAGTATACAAGGGAAGTTGGGAGAGGAAGGGAGAGGGAAATTTCATGCAAGGGATGGGACGAACGGCATGGAATTATGGGTACGAATGAAGAAGGGAAGTAGAGTGGGGGCGGGGCGGGAGAGGGGGGAGGAGGGAGGACAAGGAAAGGAGGATGAGAGGACGAGGTGGTGGGAGGATGGCCAGTATATACGGCGGGGCGATGAAGAAAACCACCCACCCCGTCGCCGCCTCAGGACACGCGCGCGCGATGTGCCCCGTCTTGCCGCAGCGATAGCACTCCGCCCCGGCGCTCCGTCCGCCTCCGCCTGCTCCTCCTCCAGCGCCGGACGCGGTGCTGTCGGGGCAGTCGCGAGACTGGAAGAAAGGTGTCAGTACGATATAAGGTAGGAGAGGGGAGTAGGAGAGATGTAAGGAGAGGGTAGAATGAGAAGAGAGAGAGAGAGAGAAAGAAGAGAAAGGGGAAGCCGAGCGACGAGCGACGCAGGAGTACTTGAGTCTGAATATGGACAGTGCAGCGATGTGGCAGCGTGATCTCCGGAGGCGGAGGCGCGCGCGAAGTGAAGACGGCCGTGTCGAGCATGGGCGGAGAGGTAGAAGCAAAAGACAAGCGGCGTCACCCACGATAACACGAGCGAGATGAATGCTCGCCCTAGGCCGATACAAAGAGTCTCAAACCCCGCTGCCCCAACGGACGGCGCCCAAGGCCCGGCGTCCACCGCCTCTCACGACGCCGGGCGGTGCCTAACGTACATACAGTACACCCAAACGCCAGGCCAAGACAAGAAAGAAAAGAAAGAGGTCGCTCAGCAGAACTCCTGCCCAGCAGCGATGCGGCCCCACATCGCGCGCGCCTATTTGGGCGCCGACGCCCACCACACGAAACAGCGCCCAATGTACAAGATACGATACGCATCTGCGCCAGCCCAGACGAGTGAAGCTGCATCCATTTCGTCTAGACGGACCCTTCCAGGCCCGAAGGTAAAAAGGCGCCAAACGGCTAGTGCGCGCAGGCGACAAATGCGCAAGCGCCTAGATAGCGCAGCCACGGCGCATAGACGTCTGTAGCGCACGCCCAGAGCCCGAGGCACGCCATGTAGGCCTGCCTCGACGCAAGAACGCAAGCCGTGACCACCATTGGCCCAGCACAACACCATGCCCGCAGGTGCTGTGGAGCATCGGCATCTACCGAAAGACTGCCCACACATGTACCCATTGAGGCCCCGAGATACGCCCAGCGACCGAAGCTGGCGCAAAAGCAGTTGCTGTGCCCTATCCACGCCCGACGGTCAAGGTCGGAGCGAGACACTGACACCGCCTCGTGGTAGCGCCCATAAAACGACGCCACAGCCGAGACAGACAGATGTCCAATGTCCGACTTGTCTACGCGGGCACAGCGCACAGAAAAACCGAGCTCCGCTCCCCCCCGCTCGACCCAACAGCGAATAGAATAGAAAAGTAAACGCATCGAATCGAATCCCAAAAAACATCGAAAAGAAGGCAAGGGAACGACGCACGATATGACCCTCCTGGCCACACTTGTAGCACGCCTTGGGCTTGGCCTCGGCGGTGCAGTCGCGCGAGACGTGCCCCTCGAGGCCGCAGTTGTAGCTGTGCGTGTCACATCATCAGCTTCGCTCTCTATACTTGACGCAAAAGCGGACGCACCACGTAGGCGTGCCGGCCTTGGGGCACGAGGCGGCTTGGTGGCCGACTGGAGTGTATATCGAATCGTATCGAAGTAGAAGCCAATCGAAGAAGCAAGTCGGATCGCCAAGTCGATCATGAAGCCCGCATTGTCATCGTGTACGTCGTCCCCAAGTCGCATTCAAAGATCGTTTATCGTGTATCGTCCCCGCGTGCATTTCGTCGTTTGAAAAAAGGGATAATATTCGCCCCCCGTCCGCGCCGACACGTCCCCGGATTTTGTAGGGTATTTTGTAGATATGGATATAGATGGAAAAAAAGGCAAGAGCATCGTCAGCGGCGTCCCCGGTAGGTAGTGGAGTAGTGTGATCAGGGGCAGGGGTGTGGAGCGGTACACTGTGCACTCGACACGGTGGTTTTGGGACATAAGGGATTGTAAAACGGAAAAGGATGGTGGGAGGGAAGGACGAGGACAGCGACGACGACAACGCACAGCCTCCGCAGTTAAAACAACCTCTGCCGCCGGACATTTTGTTTGTTTCTTGGTGGGTGTGGGGTGAGTTTTTCTGTGGGCTCGGTGAGATATGGGCAGGAGGAGGGTTGCAGGAAAAAATACGGACGGGGGTGATGAGCGCAGGAAGCAAGTGGTGTGTGATGTTACGTGTCACGCGCGGTGCTGATGCGGCGCCGATCATTCGCCTTGCCGCAGCTGACTGCATTCGGCGATGTAGGATGTCTTATTGGCAGAGGGCGACCGGCCTTGGTCTACGACAGCTGTATTCTATCAGTTGTGAATCTGATAAATACCCAACTTCCCTCCCTTAGCAAGAAAAAAAACAATCCTGCTTCCGCTATGATCACGACGGGGATGGGGCATGCGCACATCTTGCTGCACATACCATGGTCCATAGATCCATGTTCCACACAGTGATAAAGGTGGCACAGCGTCAAGCATCTTAGGTGATTCCAAGACAGCACCGTCGAAAGTCATGCCTGTTCCCGTATTGCCCAAAATGCTCCTGCCGCCGCTACTGCGAAGGTCGTTAACGTTGAGCTTGGGGGACTTGAGGAATCGAAGGTGGAACAGGCGAGCGGCGACATTGCTCTGTCTTTGCACCTCGAACATCATTGAACATGAGGACACAACCTGGATGCAGATCTGCAAAGCATCAGCGAGATACAGCCATGCTCGGTGTGGATGCTCTCCTCGGACACATCTAATCCCGCATTCGAATTATTGTTCCCTTGATCAGGCACTCGGAGCATCGGCGCCGAACCTCGTGAGCAAGCTGGACCTCAGTTTACAGGGGTTAACCAACGGGACAATACTCACATACAGTACGGATACATCTTGATCGTCATCCGTTTCTGGTCTGTAACAGAGACTAACTCACAGCGTGCAGCTCACACCCAGAGGACAACATCTTCGCTTCAGAGTTCCTGCTCGCGCTTCTTTTCTCGAAGATGGTCCGGTCGAGTTTGGGGGCTTTGATTGAAAACTGACAATGAAAAGATCACCGGCACATAACGATTCCGTCATCTCGTAGTGTATCCTGCCCCCAGTTTCCTCCATATTCTCTCCGATCATGGCCATTCGTGCTACTAAGCCTTTCATATGCTCGTTAGCATGATTGTACAAACTTCTCCTGCTGCTTCTCTCGCATACGTTCGTTGTGGCGAGGATCTTATTACACTGCACCTCGCGTGGCGGCGGCAAGGGATTTGAACTGCGTGATGGAATTGATGTTCCAGGCGTGGGCCTGCGTAAACGCGACTGGATTATAAAATTCAGACTCACAATCTTCCGCAGATTTTCAGGACACGTTGGCAGTAGCCGCAGTACAAAACATCACGGTAACACAAAATGCGAGGCGAATGGACTAGAGCGTCTTGCGGCCCCATACATGTAACAGCTACGAGAATTCTTATCTCTGTTTTTCGGATTTTCAGACTAAAGGCCAAAATTATTCGAGTCTCTTACCTTTCTACATCATTTTGAGCTGCTGGATCGAGGAGTCTTCGCCTGCCTTTAAGGCTCCAACCTTTTCCATGTACAAACGTTTTTACACGGTTTAAACCGTTTCCATTTTCTTTTATTGTGCCGGTGGGGTCAAACGGTTCACAAACCGTTTGTACAAGGTTTAAAACAGTTTGAAGAATGAAATGACCTCCAGAGGACTTTCTAGTGGAAATATGGAGAAAACTTGCAATGCAAGTATCTCTGAAGCATTTTAGAATCCTCACAATCCAGAAATACGGAGGTACTGACCGTGCAGCTCTCGGCTGGCGGGATCACTTCCAGATATGGAAATTGTTCTTGACTGACAGCACATTGATGCGCCGTCACTACGGCCCACTGACAGCCTGTGCTGTGGGCTCAGGATGTGCTGTTTTTAAACCGAAACTGGTTAAGACAGTAAAGCATAACAACATGTGCCAGTATTGGAGAGAACCAATACCTAGAAAACCAACATGCGCACTGGTTCTGAAGCACTTACCCTGACAATTACCGTGTATAAACTGTTTTAAAACGGTTTTCAAACATTTTCTAACCTTTTGCTTTTGTTGTGCCTAGATTCATACACGGAAAACAAAAGGTTGGAGCCTTACCTGCCTTTTCCCACGAGTCGCTCATGGATCCCAATGGGCGACGCAAGACATGTCCGACAAATCGCGACACCACGACGCCCGCAGCCCGCTAACGACGCGAAGCTTCGACGGGGGCATCATCGTGCACGACAGTCCTCGCGGGTCGTTCTGTCAGAAATTGATATTAATCTATGGTCCACCCCGGACCTTCGGCCCTTGATAACAATCATTCCAATGTTAGTTCATTGTCACATGGTACAATTGTAGTTACATATAAGCACACATGCTTGTTCTTCATCCTCAGTCTTTGATCCCACATAGCGGGAGACTGAGGGTGAGTCCAATACTTATTTATATTACTTCTATTTACTCATTTTGTAGTTATTGCGCCTTCCGCGCATTTTCAGGTATTTAATATATAGTCTTTGATCCCACATAGCGGGAGACTGAGGTTATTGCGCCTTCCGCGCATTTTCAGATCTTGTTAGGTTATGGGCCACCGAGTGCTATCGCTCTGAACATACCTTCAAGGAAGACTCATTGCTCGCTTATTATAGCTAGAAGCATTGCGAGCACTGCCTCGCATCAATCACACAACCCACTGCCGATACCACCTCGGACTTCTCACAGATGTCAACTCCGGCTTCCCCGTTGCTTTCGGGTGCAGAGGACTGGCCGATGTTCCGTGTCAATGCTCAATCTGAGCTCCGCCGAGAGGGTGTGTTTACTCTTCTGGAAACAGTTATTCAAGCTCCTACTGCTGCTGATGCTCTCACTGCTGCTGCTCCTCTCCCTGGTGTAGCCTTCAAAGACACACCAGCAGAGCGTAACAGTCGTGCTCTGGGAGTCATCAACAAATTTCTCTCAGCTGAACTATGCATGGAATATGTGGATGAATCAAATGCTGGCATTTTGTGGGCTAAACTACGTGGGCGCTTTGAAGAGGACAACAGAGCTGATACTGCTATGGGTGTTCTCGCAAGCCTCTTTACCACCAAACTTGTGATAGAGAGTGAGCCAGAGCTTATTGATCGCACAAAGATCGAGACCCACATTGGCACTATTAAAGGGCATTTTGACCGTCTTGCACGGCTGAAATATCCCTTCTCTCCAGACCTCCAACCCCTCATTCTGCTTAGCACTTTGCCTGAGGATACCTACTGGACCGGAATCAGAGGGAATATAGTTTCCTCTCTTGGGACTGGGATGACTTGGGACAAAGTCCGTGCTCGTCTCCTTACCATTGGGAAGCGACCCGATGCAAAAGAGGATGAATCTGCCTTAGCTGCGAAATCACAGAGCTTGCACAAGGTCAAGCCATCTGCCTCATCTACCAGTAGTGACCACAAGTTCTGTGTCATTCATGGTGAAAATAAATCCCACACAACTGATGAGTGCTATCGAGTGAAAGCTTTGGTGCAGGATGAAAAGAAGGGGAATAAATCCAAATCCAGGAAGCAGGGCAGGAAACGCGGTGCTCAGGCAAATGCCTCAGCAGCCACCGACTCTGAATCTGAAGAGGAGGATCATAGTAATTTAGCTGTACATGTTGTTTCTCAGAAGTCCTATGCTGCTATGTCTGCCTATATCTCGAGTGCCTCAACTGACTCAAAATGGGTTATTGTACTCGACTCTGGAGCATCCCGGGTGATGACCCCGAACATTGATTGGTTTGAGACAGGGACTTACCAAGTTCTTAATCCTCCCAGAAAAGTTCGCTTGGGCAATGACACATTCTGTGATGCCATAGGTATTGGAACTATTTGGTTATCTTGCAAAACAAAGCGTGGAATGACAAAACTCTCATTGAAGCGTGCTTTGCATGTTCCCTCTTTTGGTATCACTCTTGTATCTGTTCAGCAATTAGCCAAAAGCTGGATACAGGTGCATTTTTGAGGGAGGGGAATGCATTGTTCGTGATTCTCATGGAAAGCGAATGGTAGAGGCAAAACAACAAAAAGGTCTTTATCACATTACTTGCACTCCACTGAGCGAAGATCCACATGCTTTGTTTGCCATGGATATCAACCATCTTCACAGAATTTCTGGACATACAAATTACCAGTTACTTCAGAACTCTGTAAGCAAGGGTAGGCTTGGGGAGATCACCTCCTTAACTGGGCAACCAAAATTCTGTGAAGCTTGTGTATTGGGGAAAATGAAGAAACTACCATTTTCCAAAAGCCAGACTAAAGCTCGTGGTCCTCTTGACATTGTCTCATCTGACGTTGGGGGACCTGTAACACCAGCAGCACCTGGGGGATTTCGCTACTGGGCTGTGTTGGTCGATCATTGGGGATCTCATGTCTGGGTTTTATTTGCCAAAAAGAAGTCTGAGATCTATAGACTCCTGAGAGAATGGCGACAGCACGTTGAAAAATTCTTCCGTGCGCATATTGCAAATTGGGAGTTCTGCGCAGGCTGGACTCGATTTTTCCGTACAGATGGAGGAGGTGAATTCACATCTCAGCAGATGGAGGCAGAATTCAGAAGACTTGGTATCATACATGAAGTAACTGCACCATATACACCAGAACAGGATGGTGTTGCTGAGCGTATGAATCAGACCCTGGTCTCACGGGCAACAACAATGCTCATTGATTCTCGGTTGCCTCGAAAATTCTGGAACTTAGCCTTGCGTGCAGCTGCATATACTATAAATCGCACTCCTACCTCTGCTCAGAATTTTCGCATTCCACATGAGAAAATGTTTGATCGACCAGTGAATGTTCACCACATGCACCGTTTCGGATGTCGAGCTTATCCTCTCATTCCAAAAGAGAAGCGCCACAAACAGAAGTTTGGAGATAAAGCAGAGCGCTGTGTTTTTGTTGGATATCATGAAGGCAGCAAAGCATATGATCTGCTCATCATTAACAAAGATGGAACATATGGTTCAATTATAACCTCGAGACATGTCAGGTTTAATGATGATGAACCATCCAATACAGTGCAACCTCCGCTAGAGCCAGTGGCTACTTCTCGAAAGGAATATGAGAAGCTTTCTCAGAGTCTACTGCCCAGAGATACACCATATTATGATGATGATGATGATGAGGACACTCTCACACAACCTATGCCAGGTTCAGTGGGGGGGCCTCAAATCTCTGTGGCTCCATCAGGGGACAGTATGCCTCAGGCTGATCCCCCTTTCTCACCAGATGATAGTCCATCCATTGGACACCCTTCTGAGAGGGGAAATCCACCGCTGCGAAAAGTTGCTGGTGTTAGATCTCAACCCTCCCGGAAATCAGCTCGCCAGCGTGCACCTGCTAAACATCCAAATGCTGCATATGAGCGCATTGCAGAAGGGCAACAGAGTCAAACCAAGGCTCAACGTGCAGCAGAAATTGCAGCACGAAAAGATGCATATGAAACATCTCCTTCATCGCCTACAGCAGAACCTGACTCCATCAATGAAAGTGCTGATGTACCTGCTGCAGTCCTTCTTGCAAGTCTTGATGATGTTATTGCGGAAGCTTTTGCTGCACAAGATCCTCTTGATCCAACCAGCTGGCGGGACGCCATGAACAGCCCTAATGCTGATGAGTGGACTGCTGGACTCAATGAGGAAATTGCTGCCTTCCAGGAGAATGATGTTTATGATGTTGTTCCAATTCCTGAAGGTGTGAAGCCAATCAAGTCCAAGATTGTGCCAAAAGTCAAACGGGATGAAAATGGTCAGCCAGCACGATTCAAAGTCCGCATTGTTGCCAGAGGCGATACACAGAAAGAGGGCATTGACTACAAGGAGGTTTTTGCTCCCACTGCAAATTTGGAGTCTGTTCGCATCATTTGTGCTCTTGCTGCAAAACACAACCTAGAGCTCGACCAAATGGATGTCTCCACAGCTTATCTCAATGGAGAACTCCAGGAGGAAATCTATATGACACCTCCATCCTGTGTAGATATTCCAGATGGCCATTGCTGGCGATTGAAGCGATCATTATATGGTCTTAAGCAGGCAGGGAGAACTTGGAACCGAACTTTGGATTCAAAACTTCTGAAGCTTGGCTTCCATCGACTAAATTCAGAGACCTGTCTCTATGTCTACAAAGATGGGAAACAGACATGTTTTGTGGTCGTTTATGTTGATGATCTTCTCATTGCCGCCACTTCAAAGGAGTTCTCTCACAAAGTCAAAGACCTGCTTTCCTCCAGCTTCAAAATGCGAGACCTGGGCCCAGCCAAATATCTACTTGGAATTGAAATCATTCGCAATCACAAAAAGCGGACAATTGCATTGAGTCAACGTCAATACATTGACAAAGTCCTTGATCGCTATGGTATGACTGACTGCAAACCAGTATTCACTCCAATGGCCACAGGCATTCACCTTGCAGTTGATGATCCTGATAACAATGAGACCATTCACCATATGGCCATTACTGAAGGAGGACCAATTGTTCCATACCAAAGTGTTATTGGATCTGCCATGTATGCGATGCTGGGAACTCGACCAGATCTTGCCTATGCTGTGGGAATGCTTGGTCGCTTCAGTGCAAACCCAAAGAGTAGCCACTGAGCTGCTGCAAAGCGACTCCTTCGATACCTCAAAGGCACACGAGACTGGGCACTGCACTATGATGGAGCTGATCTAAGCATTGATATGACCTTCTATGGTTACAGTGATGCAGACTGGAATGGGGACAGAGATACATCTCGCTCAACTTCAGGTTATGTCTTCATTGTGAGTCGTGGAGCTATTGGCTGGTCAAGTCGCAGACAATCCATGGTTGCTCTGTCATCAACAGAAAGCGAGTACATTGGACTTGCAAATGCTGGACAGCACTTAGCATGGTTACGATCTTTCTTTGAAGAACTTGGACAGCAACAAAAGAATCCAACTGAGTTGCGCTGCGATAACCGTGCTGCATCATCTTGTCTCAAGATCCACAATATCGTGCTAGAACTCAACATATACAGCGCAAATATCACTTTGTGCGAGATGACCTGGTTCGAAAAGGCGAATGTGTTGTACTCTGGTATCCGACAGAGGATATGGTGGCAGACATTTTTACAAAGGCACTGCCTCATGACAAGCACTCCAAATTTTGTCTATCAATGGGACTACGGCCTGGGTCGAGTGGGGGTGTCAGAAATTGATATTAATCTATGGTCCACCCCGGACCTTCGGCCCTTGATAACAATCATTCCAATGTTAGTTCATTGTCACATGGTACAATTGTAGTTACATATAAGCACACATGCTTGTTCTTCATCCTCAGTCTTTGATCCCACATAGCGGGAGACTGAGGGTGAGTCCAATACTTATTTATATTACTTCTATTTACTCATTTTGTAGTTATTGCGCCTTCCGCGCATTTTCAGGTATTTAATATATAGTCTTTGATCCCACATAGCGGGAGACTGAGGTTATTGCGCCTTCCGCGCATTTTCAGATCTTGTTACGTTCAAGTCAACTGCGCCGTTTGTACCCTACCTATTGTCTGCGATTCTACGTCTTCTCCTTAGCGCTCGCATTGCGCTACCTCCTCCCCTCGACGGATTCCTTGCCGGCAACGGAAATCGGGACGTCAGGTTGTTCAGCTTCGAAATTTGGTAGAAAGGCAACGCTGAAAATCCCTCACACGGGTTTACCTACCTTCGGCCATTTCCGAGTGCTCGATTACACTGCTCGTCGAATCCAAGTTGCGGATTTACCGCGCAAGTTCCCATAAGAGAAGAATAGATTCCTTGACCTCGTCTCTATGACTAAAAGAAGGTCGAGAAGGGTTTCGATGGTCGACTGGGCTGGCATGCATTTTCGGGGCCAATTGAGAGCCTCAGGGTGGATTGGAGGGCAAACTCACATTCCCGTCGCCCAGAACAGTTCATTTAGCTCAAAACCCGTCCTCGAGATTAAATTTGCATTAATTGTGTCTCCGTTTGGCTTCCGGGTCTGGGGGAAATTGTCCAATATTTCTTGCAAATCTGGTCTATGGAATGTAGTCTCGGGTCGAGACCGAGGTACCAGGGGTGCCCGGAGGGCCTTAGTATGAGATTTATACCGTGCGCAAATACATCTCGTTCAGCGGTACCGTAGGATGTATACATGTCAGTCCTTTCTTCGCTTTCAACATGCAATTTGTGTTATCTCGAGTCCATGGGTCATGAAAAATGATCTCCGGTTACAGACGTTCAACATTCATCAGGAACGCTGAAGTCATCCGTATAATCGACTGCATTTACACCCATCCCACGACTGGCAAACGCTTTCCAAAGCAAGCATTTGTTTGCGCCCGCGTACCGGTTGTGGTCAGCCTGGATCCATGCATCGCGCGCCTGAAGGACTATAATGTCGCCATTATTCATCGGGAGCTGGTTCGGATTCGACAACGGGACTCACAGTCGGGCTGGCACGGTTGCAGGGCGAGTGAGTCGATGAACAAATGGAGGAAGACGACATTCCCTTCGGAACCGGTGGGGTCCGTGCGCGCTGTCTTTGAAAATCCATGTGCGTCGACGAGGGCGGCGTGCACGTTGTGAAGCATGTTGGCCCAAACCTAAAACAAGTCGTACGCATTATAGAGAATGGATTCAAGCAGCTGAATGGCAAACCTCTCCAATGTCTGCAATGAGGGGAGTTTCAAAGTGAATACAATACGGATATTTACATATGTAGACGCACCGTGAACCTCAGGAGCTGTAAGGAGTGTGGAATAGGTGTATGGGTTGGTGGTGCTGTCCAAAGGTTAACGCAACGCAAAGGTCATAGTGGGAGAACTCACGAATTGGTCGAATACGGTTTGGACCGGATGGGAAATCCACCATTAACATACGAGCCTAGGGTGAAATCGTGGATTTCCGGGCCAGTCTGTTCCATCCATCTGAAATGAAATATGTGAGCTAATCGGTGAGGGGAGAATATTTGGCTTACTCGGCCATGGCATCACTCCATCCTTCTCCGAGACCTCCCGATTCGACGATCTGAAGGCATCTACCGGTCCCTCCGCCAGTCATACGGTTGGTGATTCCATGTGTCATTTCGTGGGTGACGATGTCGTTCTCCAATCCTCCGTCGCGCTCAGGCTATAAAAGGCAGATCAGATCGGAAAAAAGACCAAGACGAGGGGGCTTACATCCGTTTGATCCCAAAGATACATGTTCATCTGCCCGGATTGGCCGCTATACAACGCATTAGTACAAAGGGGGAATTGGTTGAATCGAGATGTACTCTGGCGGGGTCCCGAAATTCGCGTTATCAATGCCTGAAAAAATAGGGCTCAGTGTTCAGTTCAACCCGCGCAGTACAGTGCCTCCCAACCTTGAGAATTTTGAACAGAAGCGAGAACACGATCGCCGCCCAAACCACCAGTTTTGATATTAGTCTGCTGGAAGTTGAACGCGGCCTCGGTAAAGCCATATTTGTACGCGACATCATGAACTGTGTTTATGATATAGAAGACATTGGTGCGTGCAGCGCCCGGGTTCGGGCCGTCACTTGGGTGAGATGGTGGGATCCTGTGTGTAATTGAAGATCAATCCAGGAGCGGTTTGAGGCGCGGTATCAGTTTGTGTCTGGTCGAGATAAACCAACGCATTGTTCCCGCTTCGACATTCATGAGTGAGGGTGAAAGGAGATGATGGACACGACATACGAGGTGTCATTTGACACCGTATTGCCGTCGTTGTGCCAGCCGAGAGGGGACGAAACCGGGTCTTGCGGATCCACCAGGAGTTCGAAGCCCTCAGTAAGATCCTGTTTGAAGATAGGGAGGGTGCGATACTTTGTGGTACGAGATGAGAACATTCATCTCTCAATGTTGAAAACTTCTGCCTACCACGGCGTTTGCAACCAAATCGATGGACGAAATGAACTTGCCCGAATGCGCATCCACGAAGGCCTCGTACCAGGTGCCCTGGTCCGCATTTTGAACTTGTACAACGTGAACGAGGGATGCCGTATTGTCAGCGTTGACCAGATACTCCAGAGTCGTTGGAATATTGTTGTGCTTCCCGTCCAAAGCGCTCTGGGCGGCAGAAATGGCTGCATCAACGGAAACTGTGGCACTAGACGACGCAAATGAAGCTTGAAAGACCTTTAGCGATGCTACACGACGCCGCGGCGTATACTCACAGGGCTTGACAAATGAATGTCCGAATGAAACAACTTTGCCGTTTTTGAATGCCACGTTCGCCACCGCATTGACAAGGGGTATGCTGTTCTGCAAGAGATATCATGAGCTCCGACGTAGACACAACTCATCCGTAGCTACCCACATGCTGCTGTTTGATATATGCGTATTGCGCGATGTCGGAGGCGTATCCAGACTTGAACTTGACTGTGCTGGAATCGATCTTGAGTTGGGCCTGGACATATGCAGAAGCAGTGTTCGCTAGCGTGTCATCGCGTTTGGACAGCGGATGGTCGACTCCACCCTCGAATGTCTATACGCCAGTCGTCAGCAAAGCAATCGTATCTCGTAGATATTTCACCAACTTGGAACGAGGTGCTCGGGAAGAATGTTTGAGTCGATGGCTTGCGCACAGTCGCCTTCAGGGCTGGGCTCGCAAGGCCGGAGGAGAAATAAAGTCCGAAAACCAACACGAAAGGGAAGATGGACATGGTAAATCTGAGTGAGCTTCAAAATGCCCGTGAATTATGGTATTGGATCAACTACCTTTAAACCAGAACTGCTAGCTTGACGGTCTTCGTTCACCGTCACTTTCTTGATCCAAAGACAAGCCAGATTCGCCCACCGCCCGGCCATTTGGCGCCGAAAGAGGACTCAATTATCGCGGATCGGAACGAACCTCGGTACAACGCATGGTCAGGTCCTAAGTAACTCAATCGGTGAGTATTCCGCAGTTGATGGTGATGGATGCAATTGATTATCGCACCTGGTTTGGTAGGCCCAACTTCGCTGTGTGACGTTGCTTGCTTCCACAACGCCGCTGCCCTGCAGCCAGTGGTCGAAATAGTACAGTACAGCCAACTTGAAGTTTGAGCTCGAATCTATCATGGCAAGACAAAAAACTGGACAGATGTGCAGAGATAGCCTCCATGGATATTGTTACAAAGGAATGGCTGAAGTCGGGACTTGCTGAGGACGTAATTACATGGATTTCATCAAGCTTCACTCCAAGTAGAAAAGGTAGAATATATTCAAAATACATTTGTATTCATCTAAGCGAAATATCCCGACGGCTCCCTTATATTCTCAATAGCGGTTGTAGCAAGCGGAATCCTTCACGACGGCCACATATCCCCTCTCGGCTCCTCCACCCAACAGCGCCCAACGTCCTTGTAAAATTGATCCTACTCATGGCGGCCCGTAGCGACTCATTCACTTGCCCTCATACTTTCCTGGGCGCCAACGTTCCTAAGCTTAACTTGGAGCCTTCCTCTGCCGGGACGGGTACGGGACGGGTCCGCCCCGTTGACGGGTACCCGTACCCGTCCCGTTCGACGTGTTCGACGGGTCCTTCTCGGCATCTTCCGGCGTTCCTGAGCAGCCTGTGCCGAGCATTGTATCCTGCCTACCATCACTTTATCAACTGGTGTACAGTACGGCATGATGATCAGACTTGGATCAGACCATATCGACCGTCGATATGGTCTCTCAATATTTACTGTAAAGTCGTATCTTATTGACTTAATTCAGTCGAATGGACACAAAAAGACGGCGAGACTATGTGCGCTGCTTTCGAAAAAATGATCGACAACACCGAGCGCAAATACGGCTGTATCATTGTCCTATTTTGCTGTGATAATGATGGCGGGAGTCAGCGCGAACGTAAAAAATCTCGGTATAAAGCGACCGTGGTTGCGTATAGTCCCATGCTGCGCACATCAGGTACTTATGTCCATCGAGCCCATACGTATACGACTTAGAAGAGAAT